>CAJHQP010005180.1:0-48194 GCA_905132765.1 Moricandia arvensis | reverse complement strand
TACATGCCTACCTTTGCATCTAATTTAGTATATGTCCAGAAAATCACTACTGATCTTAGCTGCAAGGTTATTTTCAGTCCTAATGATGTTGTGTTTCAGGATATGAGACTTTTAAGTTGATTGGAAAGTGTGTTACAAAGGAGGACTTGTACCTACTTGAAGATACCAAGACTAGTTCGAGTTTAACTTATGATTTTAGTTCAATTCCTGCTTTAAATAACATGTATTATGGCATGCTAGGTTAGCCCATCCCCATTCTCGTGCACTGAACCTATTATTGCCTGATGTCTCTTTTAAAAATGATGGTTGTGAGGCTTGTATTCTTGGCAAGCATTGCAAGAGTGTGTTCTTAAGTCATCTACTATTTATGAAAACTCCTTTGATCTTATTCATTCTGTGTTTGGACTGCTCCATTCACCTCTAGAGAGAATCATAGATACTTCGTTACTTTTATAGATCAAAAATCTAAGTATACTTGGTTAACTATGATTCAATCAAAATATAGAGTGCTAGAGGCCTTTATTAATTTTGAAACTACATAACTAACCACTTCAATGTTAAGATCAAAGCGTCCAGGTCAGATAATGGAGGAGAATACACAAGTCTTGCATTCAAAATACACCTAGCCAAACATGAATTCATTCACCAAACCAGCTGCCCATATACACCACAACAAAATGGTGTAGCTGAGAGGAAGAATATACATCTAATGGAGGTTTCAAGATCCATGATGTTCTACACAAATTACCAAAACATTTTTGGAGTGATGTTGTGATGATAACTTGCTATTTGATCAATAGGACTCCAACAAGAGTTCTAGATGATCTCACACCATATGAGGCATTGAACAAAAAGACCTTCTATTAACCACTTGCGTATATTTGGGTGCTTGTGCTATGTTTTGCAGCCAGGTGAGCATAGAAACAAGCTTGAAGCTAGGAGTACTAAGGCTGTGTTCCTAGGCTATTCAACTACTCAAAAGGGCTACAAATGCTATGCTCCAGAAACCATAAGGGTATTAGTATCCAGGGATGTTTGTGGAATTCAGAAGTTATTATGAAGAGAAGAATTGGGACAATCTCAAGGATCCTCAGATAGGGCAAACAACCTAAGGCGTATCTTGGAGAACCTGGACATCAGTATGCCTCAAGAGGAAAGATCACCAGAACCAGAAGCTAGACAAGATTCAGAAGATGTGCTTAATGAGGATAATGAAGCTGAAGAAGCTACTCATCATAATCCTGCAGGGGGTAATGATCATGAACCAGAACAACAACAAGGTGCAGAGACTCATGATTAGGCGAGTGTACATGAACAGGAGACAGCTCAGGTTCAAAAGGATGACGAGAAACAAGAAGAACAAGTTCAGGTTCAACCACTAAGGAGGAGTACAAGGAGAATTGCTCAAGTTCAAAAGGAAGAAGAGCAGCAAGAAGAACATCTTCAACCACTAAGAAGGAGTAAAAGGACAAGGAATACAAGGGTCTACTACAACAGTCAAGCAGTAGCTCATCCAATCTCAACAGTGTGCTATCTTGCAAGATTTCCACTCGAGCATCAAGCCTTCATCACTGGGTTAGATAAAGGGTTTGTACCAAGGTCTTATGAGGAAACAATGGAGAGTAAGGAATGGAGAGACTTTGTTGATGATGAAGCAAATGTCATGATCATCAATGATACTTGGTATGAAAGTGAACTCCCAAAGGGCAAGAAGGCAGTTTTAAGCAAATGGGTGTTCACTATCAAGTATTTACCAAATGGCAAGGATGAGATAAAGAAATCAAGGCTAGTTGCAAGAGGTTTCACTCAGATATATGGAGAAGATTATGTAGACACATTTGCACAAGTAGCCAAACTTCATACAATTCAAATCATCCTATATATTGCAACCAACCTGGAATGAGATCTGTGGCAGATGAATGTCAAGAATGCTTCCCTTCAAGGAGAGTTAGAAGATGAGCTCTACATGCACCCACCTCCTGGTCTTGAGAAACTGGTGAAACCTGGAAATGTTCTCAGACTCAAGAAGGCAATCTATGGACTGAAGCAATCTCATAAGGCATGCTACCACAAACTAAGTACCACCTTGAATGGAAGAAGCTTCGGAAATCAGAGGCTGATCACACTTTGTGTTCACTCCCTAGTTCAAGAGGAATTGTGGTCATTCTAGTCTATGTTGATGATATAATCATCACATGTAGTGACAAGGAAGATACCATCTCAACGAAAACTTTTCTTAAAACTGTTTTTGATATTAAGGATTTGGTATAATTGAAATACTTCTTAGGGATTGAAATATGCCACTCTAAAAAGAGCTTTTCTTATCTCAAAGAAAGTACACATTTGACATTTTAAATGAGGCAGGAAATCTTGGGAATTGACATTCTAAGACACCTTTGGAGGAAGGATACAAAGTACTGCGGGAGAGGGAGTATGAAGATACACCCTTTGAAGATGTCAAGAAGTATAGGAGAATGGTTTGGAAACTCATCTATTTAACCATAACTCGTTCAGATGTGTGCTTTGCTGTGAACCAAGTGAGTTAACACATGCAAGCACCCAAGGTTCACCACTAGAACATGGTGGAAAGGATTTTAAGGTATCTACGAGAGGCTCCTGGTCAAGGTGTGTGGATGGCGTGCAACAAGAGTACTGAAGCTGTAGGATATTGTGATGTTGATTGGGCTGGAGACAAAGTTGATAGGAGATCAACAACTGGCTATTGCACTTTTATTTGAGGAAATTTAGTCACATGGAAGAGCAAAAAGCAGAAGGTGGTATCCTGCTCAAGTGCTAAGGCAGAGTACCGATCTATGCGGAAGCTAACTAGTGAACTCATATGAATCAAGGGACTGCTAAGGGACTTTGGTATAGAGATCACTACACCCATGACAATGCATTGTGACAATCAGAAGGCTATACACATTGCATTTAATTCAGTCTTCCATGAGAGAACAAACCATATCGAAGTAGACTGCCACAAGGTGAGACAAGCAGTGGAGCAGCAAGTGATACTTCCATGCTATACTAGAAGTGAAGACCAACTGGCTGATATATTCACTAAGGCAGCCATCAGCAAGGTTTGTGAGTTCATTCATCCTAAGCTTGGACTTATAGACCTCACATGTCACTAATCCTCTTGCCATGAAGTGTTCCACTCTTTTTCCTTGGCTCGGTTTTTATCCGAAGTGGTTTTTCCAAGCTAAAGGTTTTAATGAGGGATTTTCTTCGATGTTTCAAGCTTGCCCAAAGTCTCCTATGGTCAAGTTTGAGGGGGGTGTTAGAATCGAGAAGGAAGTAGAGGCTGAAATGTTGAAATGTAGAAGAAGAAAAATGGATTCTGGAAGAAGTGCCAATCCATTCACAGGAACTCATCCACGGAATTCACCTAGTGAAAACCCATCCACGTGATCTTATCCACGCGACAGTTGGTGGCAAGAGAATTTGAATTTTGGAACCTTTGGAAGTGGTCCCCTCTAGTCTTTCTTTATTCATTTTTTTCTTGTCTTCCTAGTTTATATTTACATGTATGCAAAAATAATAAACTAAGAAAAATAAGTTCCTCAATACTCTCTCCTCTCTCTACAAAATTTATGCTTCTCTCTCTCTTGTTCTTCATTTGTTCCTCATGTTCCTCAAGTCTCAAGTAAAATCCTCTGTTTATCTAATTCATTCACTAAAGGGATTTTTGATTTCTACTCATGTGTGGATCACATTCAACAGAATTTGATAGTATAGTGTAAGCATTAAAATCTCTTGAACGTTGGTATATCATTGCTATTTCAATCCAACATTCCTTTGATATATTGCTCTGACTGTATGTGCTGTTGCTTTCTTGGTTAACTATACACCCTCACATGTTTTTGGTAATAAATTACCGTATGAACTTCTTACGCACAAAGCACATGTCTGATCTTCTCTGCATACATTTTTCTATCTATGTTATGTGTCCACTTTACCAAAACATTGTACCAAGTTTTCTTCTTGTGTTTGTGCTTCTGTTTTTCATGGTTACCATGTTGTTTATAAATGCTATAAGGTTTAGATCTGGATTAAAACACTGTTTTCATTTCTCGAGATATTGTTAACATGTCTTTCCTTTTCATATGGATTCATCTTCACACTAATTTCCTTCAATCGCCTGTTCTTCTTGTTGTTCCTATTGCATTCCCTGATAATAGTTTCCCTAACTATTCATGTAGATCATTCTTCTCCACATGCTCCTTCATCACATATATATTACTTATCTCCTGCAATTGTACATATTCCATCTCCTCATATGGGTACTTCTTCACCTGTACATACTACACCTCTACATTATGATTGTATTGGAACCTCACTTTCTATCCCTATTCTTTATCTTATGCATTATTTCATGTTTATGATTATGTTCTGCTTAACTATGTCTGAGTAGATCTCCTGTTGGATTTAGGGTTTATTAATGCTACTGATGAATTAGCCAAACAATAGAATTGCTAGGGTGATTATTAGATATATTAATAAAATTGTACTTATTGTTTTTTTTCTAGAGTAGCTAACCATAACCCTGATCTTAGGATAATGAACAACTGCGAGAGTATGATCATTACCTGAATAAATCATGTCAAGCTTAAATTACTAGGGACTAGAGATGACAAACAAGTTGTTTCGTCTTGTCCCGTCCCGTACTGCAGCGAGTTCGTCTTCAAGCGGATCACGGCGGGTCAGGCCCGCACAGGACGTGGTCTCAACCCGCCCCACAATATATGTAAGCCTTTGCGGGTCGGCCCACGGGACATGTACTTATACAGCTTATGGACGCTTCATGATATGATTTAGGTCGCTTCAGCTACTTTAGTACCTTACATGTGACATGCATGGAGTCACCGCCGCTCAAGAACCCATCACCGAAGCTGGATCTTTTTCTTTGGCGGAAATTGAGTTGGCAAACTTCTTACTGTGGCTTGTAGAAGGTCCACTGGCGGAGATCGAATATACACGGAAGACCAGAAGCATCATCGACCCTCAAACTGCCCTCACCACAACTTCATAGGTTGTAGGTGGAACTCTAATGATGAATCACCTTCTTTGCTCTCTCTCTCTCTCTCTCTCTCATTATTGAGGTGAAGGCGGAAATGAAGACTTAGGGTTTGCGGGTCTTTGGAATCCCGCATGTCAACCTGTGGCCCATCCCACTTTCAGCCCATCCCGCTTTCATCCTATCCCGCACAAAGCACGCCCACGAGCCCGCAAAATTTTAGGCTTACCAAATGACGGTCCAAACCCGCCCTGCAGCAATCCTTTACGGGCCACGCCCGCGGTCCAGGTCCAACATTGCCATCCCTACTAGGGACAAACGAGAGAATGTTCTAGTGATTCTAAGTGAACCAATCGACTCTGATCATTTAATGCTTGACTAAGAAAGCCATCGATCGATGGCGTTTTCATACCATCCATCAACGGTCATTCCGAGTTTGGACACATAAGTTGTAGACTCTCAGTTTAGTCATATGATAGATATAACTTATAATATCTTTACTAATTGAATTTGTGTTCTATAATTGAATATCCCTTTGTTTTTATCCATTATAATTTACTACGTGAAAACCTTAGATCTAGCTATTTTCCTTACTTGTTTACAAACCAATAATTTCCTTATTTACTTATTTTAAAGACTTATTAATTAACTAAGTTGATTACCAAACTATTGTGTGCTCTTGCTCTCTGTGGATTTGATCCCTAACTACTACAACTGAACATCTTATTTGATAGAGTAATCAGTAGCTCCGACATTGCCGGGGAGCAAGGATCGCCATTTAGATTTGTTTTGCATGTTTTTTCTAGGCTTTCTTTTCTTTTTAGTTTACTTACAATATCTTTTTTGTATTTCAGGTGCATGCCCAACAGTACCGAAAGCAACAATGACAAAGACCTAATTTTCTCAGACCCAGTAGCCATCGAACGTAGCATCCACAAGGAGAAGCGACAAGCATCGGTCGATGCCAGCACTTCTTTGTCGATCGACACTCATCTGCCAAAATTGATCGACACCAATACCGAGATATCAATAGATGATTATTCCCGAGCAGAGATGGTTGCTATGCTGATTGTGACGAAGAATGAGAGAGAGGACTCGTAAGAACTTGATGGTAATCTGCATAATGCAACATGTCAGAGAATTGATGATCAGGGGATTGTGATCCCTGAACCAGAAGCCGCTGCTGAAGAAGTTGTTGTATCTAAAGCTGGAGCTGAGGCCCATGCTTCTCAACCCAGAACGTTGGCTTACTACAATCGTCCATATCAATTATATGCCAACAAATCTGCTATTTGTCTTCCATCTTTCCAGAGGAACGATTTTGAGCTGAAGCCAACTTATTTGACACTTGTGGCACATACACCATTTCATGGTCTTTCTCATGAGCATCCTATGGATCATTTGGAGCGATTCGAGGATCTTGTGTCTGCCATCAAGGCTAATGGAGTCCCTAACGACTACCTTCTATGCAAACTCTTCAAGTATTCGCTTGTTGGAGATGTTTCATACTGGCTTAAGCAACTATTACCACGATCTCTTACATCCTGGATAAACATCAAAAATACCTTTCAGCGTAATTTCTTTGATGATACCAGAACTGAGGATTTGAGGAGCAAAATTGCTATATTCACACAATAGCCTGCATACTCTTTCAGAAACTCTTAGATCAGATTCAAATCCTACAAAAGAGATTGTCAACACCATGAATTCAAAGAAGTGAAACTTCTCAGCACTCTCTTCAGAGGTATTGAGCTGTCATACCACATGGATTTAGAGACAGCTAGTGAGGGAAACTTCTGCATTAGGAGTCCAGAAGAGGCTACCAGATTGATAGAGAGTTTGACAGCTAGCAACAGCACCAAGAACAATGATCATGAGAGGAAGAAATCAGTCTCTGCACTGACCAATGATCAGATGGAAAAGTCAAAGCCAAGTTGGACAGTGTTCAGAGGTTTCTGAAGAAGCAAGTTAGCTTCACAGAAGGTGTAGAAGCTATAGGATATGACAATGAGAAAGGTGAAGAAGAGGATGTGTGGAAATGAATTTCAGATATTTGGGAACCAGAGCAACATAAACTCTTATGGCACTGGTCAGAGGAGTAGCTACAACCAAGGATCACAACAGCATAGACCCTACAACAACAACACAACCTATGGAGCCTCTTACTATCATAACACCCCATCATATACCTAGGAGATCCAGATTGAAGCCATGATTGATAAAGTTCTGGTAGGACAGCAGAAGATGACAATAGATTTTAATGGAAAGATTGATGTTGTTTATGTCAACGTCAACACTAAATTTGAAGCTCTCAACACCCATGTGAAAAAGCTAGAGAATCAAGTTGTTCAAACCAGTGAAGCTGTGAGGAGACAATAAGCCTTGATCAAGGAGACGATTGAGGCTGGACAAAAGCACCACGTTAATGCCATCATAGATGATGATTTTTTGCAAGTAGTGGAAGAAGTTATGCACCAAGAGGAAGAAACTCGTGAGAGTCCCCTGCCATGTTCGAACGACCATCGATCGACATCCAAAGTTAACCATCGGTCCGGTACCTAAAGAATCCGTGGAATCGTGTGAAGAGATGGACATCGATCGACAGCCGGACACTACCATCGATCATCAGTCATTTGAAACAAATGGATGTCAGTTGCCAAGCATATACATGAGTCTTTTATATGCCAATAGGCACTCGAAAACCCACCCTACCCAAACCCATACGGGCAGATGAACCCGTCCTTATGGTAATTAAGGAAGCTATGTATAGAAATTCTAGAAAAAAATAAGAAGGTCCCTAATCATCTTAGAAGGGAAGCTAATGAGAAAGAGATGGACAGATTTTTAAGAGAGTCCTAAGAATCACTTTAGAAACCCCATTCCAAGAAGCTTATTACACTCACAGATTGTGGATGGTCTTCACAAAAACCAGGGAGATTGATAAGGACATTGAAGGAATGTTCAATCACCTGAGGGAGAAGATAGAGAAGAGGGTCAAGTTGAAGAAGAGAAGCGACCCTTGGAAGATTGTGGTTCCATGCAACATCAAGGGACATGACTACCCTCATGCACTCTGCGACATCGGTTCTTCAGTAAGCATTATGCCAAGAACCATGGCAGAGGTGCCAAGCTTAAAAGTGGAGCCTTCTAGTGATTCATTCACTTTTGTGGATTGCTCTAAGGTAAATTAACGAGGCATAGTCAAAGACCTCTAAGTGCAAATCGGCGATGCCCTAATTCATGTAGTGTTGGACGTCCAAGTGGAGCATAATTCATCCATGCTAGTTGGAAGAGCTTTCATGAACACGGTAGGAGTGGTATGCGACATGAAGACAAACATGTTGTATATATCTCTAATTGATCACCATAACTATTATGAGCCTGTTAAAATTAAGAATAAAACTTCTCTCATTGATTTGGTTCATGAACCAGGACTTGTGGCCATGTGTTTCTGCAATGTTGAGCAAGAGAATGACCCTGACAATGGAGCATCGATCAATACCCAGTCCAAAACATCCGTCGACGATGCTAACTAACAGTTGATCAATACCCACGCTTTGACATCGATCGACGATAACCCTGACCTAGGGCATGATACGGCTAACCCGGATTGTGATGAATCTTATCTAGAAGAAGAAGCAATCAATATTGTGCTCTTGCACTAGAGAAAGCTGGAGATTTCAGAGAATCTGATGAAACCTAGATTGCGACATCGATCGACGATGGCCCTATACCATCGACCGATGCTAATCTAGCAAAAGGGTACAAATCCTATAAGGATCCAGATAGGAGAAGATTTCTTTAAGAAACCAGATATGAGTATGGAATTTATAGAGGTGAAGATGGCAATGCACGAGACATATATGGCAGATTCATCAACGTGTCAAAGGAGGACATGAGGAAGATTATCCAAAGAGCAGCAGTGGTTGGTTACACTCATCAGTGTTTACCAGCAGAGAATTTTGCGGAAACCAAGCCATCAGCTGACTACAACAGTAGAGCAGAAGTAGATGACGTGGTAACGGCATCTACAGAGCCCAGGAGATGTTGATGGAGGATAACTACAAGAGGATTGATGATATTTATTACCCATTCAACAACATTATTAGCTGGTTAACTACGTACGTGGAGGAGGTGAAGAAAAATATGGACACTACTCTTCAGATGGTTCAGAAACAACAACAAAAAGAAGATGACGAAGGACCATCGATCTATGGACAATTCCAAACATTGATCGACGCTATCCGCGGATTATTTTGACCAAGACTGGTAACCGAGAAGCTGCTGGGAGATCATGGAGTTTATGCATCTCAATACATGATGATAAAATAAATCTCCAGAAGATTGGATGACATATCCATAGCCACAGATAGCAGGATCGATTGGTTACAAAAATATGTTGATCGCCTAGAGGATAGGATGAGTCAAGTTGAGCTCATAAAAAAAAACACAGCAAACCAGGGCGAATAAGCCATAAAAAGCTTCGTTAATACCTGATTCTAGATGAGCAAAGAGGATGTGGACACTTTTTTCAACAAGTGATGATTTACCCCCACCTTAGTTCAAACACTCCTAAAAGTCAAGCTAAAAACTATAACCAAGTTCTGAGTGGGAGGCAACCCACTATTAGGTATGTTTTAAATTTATTTTATTTTCATGATTTTACTAATTTTCGTATTTTTCTTTATTTGCGGTAAAGAAAAAGAAGATCCAGAACCGATATCATTGAACGATGGAGCACAATCATCGCTCGATACCGATCTCCATCGGTCGACATCATAACATTACCATCGATCGACGCTCGCAACAGAGTTTGGTTCTTCGACTGTCCTCATTACTTTTACTTATGTTTTAATTTTTCCCACTTAACCGAGATGGGATAACACTGGGGAAAGTGTTATTTAAGTCTGGGGGAGGTTTATTGATATTGCTTTCAATTTTGGAGTTTTATTCTTATGTGTATTATTGAGTTTTATTGAGTCAAGAAGGGGACTGTGATCAGATTTAAATTTTTTTACTTATTATTTAACCATTATTATCTAACCATTCTATAGCATCATTCTAGATTTGTTGATTGTTGAGAGTACTAGAGATACCAAGTGGATTATCATGACACTATATCACAATTGCTGAGAAAGTTTGAAGGAACCAAAGCTAACCTCTAACCTAATTTGATTTATTTGCTTGCTTTGGGGTTTAGCATACAGTGGATCGGATTCCTTCTGCAAATCTGGAAGGTAAAAGTTTGTGTGCTTCTGATTCCCTTCTCTCTCTATCTCTCTATCTTCGGCATCTATAACAATAAAAGATTGAGATGATTTCCTGAGATGCAGAGGGGTAGACACATTACCGATGAATCCATTATTCTAATTCATAAAGGAATGATCACACATTATGGAAATGAGGGGTAGGTAAATTACATGTGACCCCATTATTCGTTTACACTTTGTCAAAAAAAAATGAACTAGATGGATTGCATCAACATTATTAATTCATTGGACTTATAAACAATAATATGAAGAGATTCAGAGAAAAGAGAAAGAGAAAATAAAAGGATCAAAGAAGACTGCATGTGTGTTCAAATACTTGAAAGAGTAAGAGTCCATGTGTCTTCTGATCGATACTCCCAAGGTAAATCATGCACTTTCATTTTATGCAAGAAATGAGGTTAGTAGAGGGGTGAGTCAAGTTAGTATTTGCTAAGTTGTTGGTAGAATGGATTTGGATGCTATACTAGGATAATGTATATAAGTTTCTCTGAGATTGACATTTGTTTGATGTTGTTGCAACATAGTAAAGGTGATAATGATAAGCTAGAAATTTTGTGAGTCCATGTTTTTCAAACCTCTTCCACAGATTTACTTTTGTTTCTATTAAAGACAAGCAAAATATTAAGTCTAGGGGAGGTGATAAGTCCTAGTATTTACCACTTTTTAGACTATGTTATAAGCCTTATTTGGAGTCTATTACATGTGTATAAAATGTGTTTAAGAGTCTTTTCAAGTTCAAGTACATTTTGGAGCATTGTAGAGATTATGAGGCTTTATGGAATTCAAGAGAGAGGAACCGCGTAGCTGTCACATTCGTGGGAGCCATGCTGGAGCTCTCTCCTCGTCATGGGACCAAGAAAATCAACGAAGCAAAAGTTTAAGGATTGAGATCTGATCTAGTTAATAGTTTCCTTTTTAGCCCTCCAAAACAGCCTAGCACCATCATCTCTCTAACATAAACTCAGCGAAAACGTTCCTTATAAAGCTAATGGGCTTGAGATCATTCAAACTTAAATGCAATGTGTTATGCGAAACAAATTTCCTAATAAGTTTCTTTATCTGTAAATAAGATTTGAGACTTGATTTGCTACGTATATACTTCACAACCGCAAATAATACAAACAACAGATACAAAACCAAAGGACCTTAAAGCCTACCAGTCTACCACTTAGACGCTAGCCCGGCCTTTAACAGTGAAACATACAATAGCTGGTTCCATGTGTCAGGTACACCGGGCAAGCACCAATGGCTACAATCTTGGTGGCTCACAGCCTCTCTCTTCTCTTTTTCCGTCCTGTACACTGTCCTATATATAGAAGGGTGACCATCTTTTCTGAAATCCGTTAGTCGGCTTATGTTCATGTATATCACTGGTGTTTTCATTGTATCACGCATGATGTACTCGAGAATTCTCATCTTGGAAGGATACTTTTTTAAGTAACTCGTGTTATAGATCGGTTCTGTTTCGTTATGGCATTGTCCTCCTGAGTTCCATGGCCCTCCTCTATAAAAGAACATCGGTTCAATACGGTCAAGAACATGTTTTTGCAGTAAAGAAACAAGTATAGTTAGGTTGGAGACTAACCTGAAATGTGTAACGGAATACCCTCTAAATACGACATGGGTTTGCTTGCGGTCGATGTTCTTATCAACCCATTTCGCCCAAGTGGTGAGAGCTCGTTTATAAGCTTCAAGAACCTTGAGCCTCGGGTATACAACGTTGCCTTCTTGGTAATAGTTTTCTCTGCAAAAGAAGATCAAAATCATATTGTAAGTTATACACAACAATGTCTTCTTCTTGTTCAGGTCCTACGTTTCAGAATCATACCCTAGCTTTGTTTTGTCGTGAGTCCACCAGTGACCAGTGTTGAAAATGAGTATATCAGCATCTCTATACATGGATGTCGTCTTGTCCATCATATCCAACCTCAACGTCTCTAATGTAGTCCCGTTCACGGTTTTGAAACTTGATTCCCTTACAACATAGGGTGAGCCAACGAAATCCACAGTGCAGTTATAGTCCTGCAAGAACAGGAAAAGTATTGAATAAAAGCATGAAGCAAACCACACATTGTTGCAGCTTCGAAAACCGATAAACTTACCTCGAATCTGAAAGCGTAAAAGCCTCTCTTCTTGAACTCTCTTCTACCAGAGATCTCATAAACACGTTTCTTGTCCTTGAGGCTATGTCGAAGAATGCAAACAAGAGATTCCCACATGTTTCTGCTTATCGAGTCCCCAACAAAAACAAGCTTCTTCCCTCTTAGCTTCTCCAAAAAGTCTGTCCCATTCAACCTTAAGATTCCAACACCAAAGATCACATTCAAAACCTAATTCCAACAAGAACACCAAGAACTTTAAGCTACTATACGTTACCTGGGAATGTCACACCCATTTGGCTGCCATTTCCATTTAAGATAAGCATCATCAGGTCTTCTGTTAGCATGACAGTTGAAGTCTCTGTCTATATACGGACAAGAACCAGGTGGGTAATAAGGCATTGTCTCATCATCAACTCTCACCCAGTTTCCATCGTAGATATCACAATCCTCGTAAGAATCTCTGCTTCGATCTGTAGCTACAGAACCATTATCCTCTTTGCTTGAGTTTGCTGCAGACACCAAACTCGAGCTCTTGTCACCACCCATAGTAGCATTTGCTTGGAGGGTGTTTTCGTCATTTGGGCCTGAGATATTACCATCTTCAGACAAACTCGAGTTGTTAGTTACTGTCTCTCCAGATCTTTGTCCGGAACCGAAGCTTGGAACTTTACCTTCTCCAGACAAGCTAGTATTCTTCGAATCAGCATCTCCAGATCTTTGTTCGGTATCGAAGCTTGGGACCTTGTCGGTGAGATTGACTACTTTGGGCGGCGTCTCGTTCACTAGATTTGGGGAAGGAGAAGAAGAAAGCGACTCTGAAGAACTGAGTGGAGTGGGAAGAGAAGAAGGGATGTTGAGATTGGAGCTTTTGAGACCTTGGAGCAGAGGAGAGACGAAGGGAACAGAGTTAGTGAGAGAGAGAAGAGTGAGAAGAACGAGAGATGCGGCGATGCCAAGACCGAATCTGGTCAATATGTTTCGTCTTCTCGCAGACAAAATCGGGTCTGAAAACGAATCCATCTTCTTTGTTTCAATCAAAATTATTTGCAGTTAGAACGAACTAAGCATGGATGTTATGCCAATTAAGTTAATTAAATTCAGTCTCCTTGTTTGACGTTAATGGGGATCGTGGTAATGACCAAAAGACTGCATTTAAGCCACGTGTCGTAAGAACGACTCACAAGACTTTGGACCCGACAGCATTCTCGTTAATTGCTTATTGCCGCGTGATCTGACGGTTGTTATGTGGTCTCAGTTGCAGATGCACGCTTCTGTCGTTACACCTGATAGTCCCCCACGTTTACGACTCTGCTTGGCCGACGGAGTGTAGAGAGCACTTACCATTTATGTTCGGGGCTTTGTCGCGTCGCTACAAATTGTGTGGCAAAGTTGTAATTCTTGATAAGAACTTTGACTGGATACTACAAACTGATTCGCTTGTACAAGATCTCGTTTAAAACGAAACTAATCCGGTTTTAAATTAGAGATTCATGGAGGTTTGGGTGATGGCTTTTTCAATTTAATTTGGTCCGCTTTTCTATTTGGATTTAAGCAGTGTTTTTGAACTGATCGAACCAGTGGTCAGATCGGGTTAATACATGAACCGAATGTGGGACCTTTCTACAACGTATAGTTCATTAGGGTTCCTACTTTTTAGATCTTATTGTTTTGGATTTTGATTTTTGTTTTTTCCGATTGTGGTATTTGATTTTTAGTTTTTGATTTTGCAGTAAATTTTAGTTTTTTGAAAAACATCAACGGTTGTTTTAGATTTTGGTTTTTAGCTTTCGATTTTTTTCTTTAAAATTATTAATAATTTAATATTAATTATTTATTCTGAAATAACCAAATATAAAATATTTGCAACAAAACACATATAAATTTAAGTAATAAAAATATTTTTTGAAAACTGTAAATACAAAATAAAACAGGAGAATTTCAAGTTTACCATCTTTGTTGTACTACCTCTCATTTTTACCTTCATTAAAAAGATATTTTCATAAATATCATTTTATTAAGAGGTAAATTTTTTTAAAAATAATTAGAATTCTAAATTTTACATTCCTAAGCTCTACCCCACTCTACCTCCACTCCTCAACTCTAAACCATAAGTCATAGATTAATTAATCCAAATGTTATAAGTGTGTTTTTCCTCTTAAAAATAAGGATAAAATTGATTAAGGTAAAATTGAAAAGTGGTACAAGGAAAATGATATTTTTGACAATTTTCCAAATAAAATTGTCATGAATTTCATATAAATATGCAATAACTTGATCTCGAATGCGTTCCATATTTGATGATTTTTTTCTAAAGTATTTTTAGACATATATTTCTATGATTATTTATTTTCTGTATAAATAATTTCTATGACAATTAATTAATATTAAATTTTAAAATAGAATTTCCTTTAGAAAGATTTTTGAAATTCTTTTAATTTACAAGTATGAAAACTTTGTTCTTATATAAAATTTTCATTTTGTTGTAGATTTTAGATTTTTAAAAACTTGCATGGTGACTTTTACTTTGGTTTTTAGTTTTATATTTTGACTTTCTTTATGTTATTATTTTTCTGAATTTAAAATTGATTAAATAAAAAGAAATGATAAAAATATATTATTTACTAAGAAAGTAATAAATAATACAAAATATTACTACATTAAATAGTTATTTTTATCTAAAAAACTAAACAAAAATTAAATGTATTTTTAACGCTATGATAAGTGTATAATTTATGTAATTTAAATACTAATAGCTAAATTTTTTAAATAAAAATTAATATATAGTACTTATAACCTTATAATAAATTTTATTAAATTCTATGGTAAAATATTATTAAATAGTTTATCTAACCAAAGCTCCAAAATTTAAGAATATTAAGTATATTTTCCAATTAGATTTTAAATGTCAGATACATTATTTTTATTCAACTATAATGATTTAGAATAATTACTATTTAATCATTTTAAATTATATAGAGATTAGTTTTGCTATATTAATGCATTAAGATAAGAATATTTTAACAAAAAGATGAAAAGAAAGAAACTCACATATCTTTAAGAAAAACCAAGGAAACATGGGGTTTGATTGGTAAAGGTTGTAGCTTTAATTTTTTTTGCTGTAGAATTAATGCTGTAGTTTATTTTACTGTCACTACAAGAAAACTAAGCATTTACTAGGAAACTTTACTAGGAAAATAATTCCTCGTAAAATTACTACGAGTTTACTTCGAATTTACGAGGAAACCATGTTTCCTCGTAAGGTTCTCGTACACTTACGAGAAAACAGTTTCCTCGTAAAGTCATAGTAATGTTACTATGACTTTACGAGGAAAAAACGCGGGCATAGCTATTTCCTAGTAAAGCAGTTTCCTCGTAAAGTCCTAGTAATTGCTTACTACGAAATTAAGAGGAACGAGTTTTGTTACTACGAAATTAAGAGGAACTAGATAGAAAATATCGAATTTAAATTTTGTACCTACTTTTCCTAGCAATTTCCTAGTAAATGCTCAGATTTGAAAATTTCTATAAATACCACAATTGTGATTCATTTGAAACACACAAAAAAATAATCAGCTATAAGCTTGATCGAACACAAAAAAAATGTCTGGCCCGGGAAATATTTTCGAGTTGCGGAAGTGGATGTATTCACACAGAGATAATAACGGGAGGGTGACGACAGAATATCTCGAAGGGTTGGAGACGTTTATGCATCAAGCAGATTCTACACCACTCACACAGGAAAGTGGTAAGATGTTCTGTCCTTGTCGGAAATGCTGCAATACAAAATTAGGCCCTCGTGAAAGTGTTTTGAAGCATTTAATAAATAGAGGGTTCATGCCTTATTATTATATTTGGTATCAACATGGAGAAGATGCTAGTTGTAGGAATGATGAAGCTAGCAGTAGTAGGAATTTGCAAGTTGAACCGGTAGATCATTTGCGTAATGAAACTAGTTATCATCACCAGGAGGAACAAATGGTAGATTGTGATAGGGTTCATGATATGGTAGGTGATGCATTTGTAACTCATGATGATGATGAAGTTGAAGAACCTAACCTAGATTCAAAAAAGTTTTATGAAATGTTAGAAGCTGCGAATGAGCCAATTTACAGTGGTTGTAAAGAAGGTCTGTCTAAATTGTCGTTGGCTGCTAGAATGATGAGTATTAAAACCGATCACAATCTACCTGAAAAATGTATGGATGCATGGGCAGACTTGTTTAAAGAGTATTTGCCAGAAGACAATGTGTCTGCTGAATCTTATTATGAGATTCAGAAATTGGTATATAGTCTTGGGTTGCCCTCGGAGACGATTGACGTTTGCATCGACAACTGCATGATTTACTGGGGAGATGATGAGAAGTTAGAAGAATGTCGATTTTGTAAGAAACCACGATTCAAACCGCAAGGTCGAGGGCGTAATAGGGTGCCGTACCAAAGGATGTGGTACCTACCAATCACAGACAGATTGAAAAGATTGTACCAATCTGAGGAGACTGCTGGAGGGATGAGATGGCACGCCGAGCATACTCTGACGGATGGAGAGATGACTCATCCATCAGATGCAAGAGCTTGGAAACATTTTAACAATGTACATCCACATTTCGCTAGCAATAGCCGGAATGTGTATCTAGGATTATGCACTGATGGATTTAGTCCATTTGGAATGTCTGGGAGACAATATTCATTGTGGCCGGTCTTTCTTACACCGTATAACCTGCCACCGGAGATGTGCATGCGACGAGAGTTTCTATTCATGACCATATTAATACCTGGTCCAAAACATCCAAAAAGATCTCTCGACGTTTTTCTACAACCACTGATAAAAGAGTTGAAAGATTTGTGGTCAACAGGGGTGAGGACATATGATTGTTCAAGGAAAACAAACTTTACGATGCGAGCGATGCTTTTGTGGACCATAAGTGACTTTCCTGCATATGGTATGTTGTCTGGGTGGACTACACATGGGAGATTAGCTTGTCCATATTGTAATGGAATGACAGATGCGTTTCAGTTGAAGCATGGTAGGAAGACTAGTTGGTTCGATTGTCACCGTCGATTTCTTCCCGTTTACCACCCATACCGAAGAAACAAGAAATTGTTCAGGCACAAAAAGGTTGTCAGAGACACTCCTCCTCCATACTTAACTGGAGAACAAATCGAAGCGCAAATCGATCACTACGGTGCTCTAGAAACAGCTCCTCGTGGTGGGAATTGGCATGTTCCCAGTAATATGCCTGATTTTTATGGTGTTCAGCACAATTGGCACAAGAAGAGTATATTCTGGCAGTTGCCATATTGGAAAGATCTTCTTTTGCGCCACAACCTCGATGTGATGCATATAGAGAAGAACTTTTTTGAGAACATCATGAACACTATAATGAATGTCCCAGGGAAGACGAAAGACAACGTAAAATCAAGGTTGGACTTACCCGATATCTGCTCAAGGAGTGAGCTACATATAAAAAGCAATGGGCAAGTTCCAATTCCAATATTCAGACTGTCATCAGAAAAAAAGTATGTGTTGTTCAACTGGGTGGCTTCAGAAGTGAAGTTCCCTGATGGGTATGTTTCAAATCTCTGAAGATGTGTTGAGAAAGGGCAAAAGTTCTCCGGGATGAAGAGCCATGATTGTCATGTCTTTATGCAGCGACTACTTCCCTTTGCGTTTGCGGAGCTACTACCGACAAAAGTACATGAAGCACTTTCAGGTAATTAATTACGATGACATGATTAATTTATTTCTATATGTATATAGATATATATATACTAATGTGGATAATTTTTGTTATTGTATATATATAAGGAATTGGAGCATTTTTTAGGGATCTGAGCACCCGCACTCTTAAAGTGGAAGTTGTCCAACAACTTCATGAAAACATCCCTGTCTTAATCTGTAACTTGGAGAAAATATTCCCGCCTACTTTTTTCGACGTCATGGAACACCTAGTTGTCCACCTCCCGTATGAGGCATTACTTCGTGGACCCGTGCATTTTGGATGGATGTATCAGTATGAAAGGGCCATGAAAACTTTGAAAGGAAAAGCCAAAAACCTAGCAAGAGTTGAAGGTTCCATTGTTGCGGGAAGTTTGACGGAAGAAACATCACATTTCACATCGTACTACTTTGCACCGAAAGTACGTACAAGGAAACGAGCTCCAAGAAGATATGATGATGGTGGTGTCGTGCCGACATATATGGAAGACAATGTTCCAGACATCTTTTGTCAAATTGGGCGATTGGGTGGATAATTGAAAGAAGTTTGGTGGTCGAGTGATGAAGACGTCCATAGTGCACACCTTTATGTTCTTCTTAATTGCGAGGATCCACTGATTGATTATTTTGAAAGGTAAATATATAAACATACCTTTATATTTTTTTCAATATTAAATATATAACGTAACATAACATATATGCATGATTTTACAGCCAATTTAAGACTCAAGTCGAGGAAGCAATACCTGGTATATCGACAACTGAGTTAGACAAAAGGAAAGATCAACACTTTATTAAGTGGTTAAGGAAACAGGTATTTATTACTTAAATTGTATGCATACGTACATTACCACAAAGTAAGTCTAATGTCTAGTTTATATTACTTTTTGTTGCAGGTTGATTATGACGATCCTGAGTATCCCGCATGGTTTCGCGAACTACTTCAAGGTCCAATTGCAAAGGTCACTACATCATCGATGTATTTCACCAGAGGCTATACTTTCCATACCTATGACTATGGTAGACATCGGGCGACAAGTAATTATGGAATATGCGTGAAAGGCGAAACAGATTTCTACGGGATCTTGCAAGAGATTTATGAAGTGCAATTCCCAGGTATGGGTCTGAAATGCGTTATTTTCAAGTGTGAGTGGTACGACCCCGTCGTCAACAGAGGTGTTCGGATTAACAAAAATGGTGTAGTTGATGTCAATGGTGGACGAAGGTACAACCAAAAATTCTTTATTTGACACATGCTTGTTTTCAGAACTGATTTTAATTTACGTTGTCTTAATTTTTGCAGGTACAACAAATTCGAGCCATTCATATTAGCTTCCCAAGCAGATCAAGTTTGCTTCATTCCATACCCTCGGATTACTACCTCGGGAATAAACTGGTTAGCTGTTATCAAAGTTACACCTCGAGGACGGATAATCACTGGAGAAGAACCACCATTACAAGAAGAAAACACCAATGAAATCGAGGAACCTGAAGCAGAAATTAATGACATCCTACTCATTGATCCTCATAATCATGAATACGAAGATGTTCCTAATCACACAACGGATGACGGTGTTGAGGACGAGTTTTACGAAAATGATGATGTTTCTACAGATGTTGAAAATGATCAATCTGAATGAATTATGTATGTTGACTAAGTTTGTTTAATCATAAAAATGAATTTCAATGAATTTGAATAATTGTGTATGTTTTAAGTTTGTTAAATCACAAAAATTAATTTGAGTTTGGGGTTTAGGTGTAGAAGAGGTTTGGAGTTAAGGAAGTTTGGTTGTAGAAGAGGTATAAGTTATGGAAGTTAGTGGTTTGGAGTTTGGGGTTTCGAATTTATGGATTTACAAACCCTTTCCTCGTAACACCCTAGTAAAAGAAAACGCGGGCATAGCTATTTCCTCGTAAACTCGTAGTAAAGGTTTACTACGACATTACGAGGAAATGTACACATTACTACGAACTTAAGAGGAAACGTACAGATTCGAAAATTTCTATAAATACCACTTTTGGTGATTCATTTCTAACACACTCAAAAACACTAAACCATAGATGATAATCATCTATGGGAGCTTTGTTTAAGATATTAGTACATGTCTTAAAAGTAATTTTTCTTAAGAGATATGTAATAATATCTTAGGCAAATGCTCCCAGAGAAGATAATCTTCTATTATGAGTTTGTTTCAATTTGGGGTTTTGAGTTTGGGGATTTATAAGTTAAAAGTTGTGGTTTGGGGTTTGGGGTTTTGAGTTTAGGGTTTTATAAACCCTTTCCTCGTAAGGCCGTAGTAAGTCTACTAGGGTCTTACGAGGAAAAAAACGCGGGCATAGCTATTTCCTCGTAAGGTGTTACTAGGGTCTTACGAGGAAAAAAACGCGGGCATAGCTATTTCCTCGTAAAGTTGCTAGGGTCTTACGAGGAAAAAGAAGCGGGCATAGCTATTTCCTCGTAAAGGTTACTAGGGTTTTACGAGGAAACCCAATTCCTTATATAAACTCGAGCAGTTCCATTTTGCATTTGCTAGTAACTTCCTCTCAGAATCCTCTAAAGGTAGTAGTTAGGTTAGTGTTTAGTTTAGAGAATTTAGATTAGGTGGTTAGTTTAGGGAATTTAGATTAGGTGGATAGTTTAGGGAATTTAGATTAGGTTGATTTACTTTTTTAACTGTTTTTTTAATGATACGGGAAATTAATGTTTTATTTTTTTTATTTAGATGCCTAGAGCGGACAAGATTGCTAGGGCTGCTGGTAAGAGGACGACGTCTCTTGATCAGTCATCTGATCGGTCTCCTGATCATCGGGGGATTCAATACGGAGATTTATTTGGGCGTTGGGATACTCCGGGTTCATCTTCGTCAGCTCCCGGTCCATCTTCGATTCCGGATCATCCCGAGTCTCAGGGAGATCCTCCACCACCACCTCCTCCACCGGTCGGGGTTCATCCCGATTTGCAGGTGCCGCCAAACGCACCCTTTGCGGTGTATACGGTGGAGGATATTTTGGCCCTTCCAGGCAGAGAAGGGCTGCTAGAGTTAGATCCTATCCGACGGGATGGGAAAAACGTATTATGGTATGTTTTAATTTTTAAAAAGTTTTTTTAAATTTATTTTTTAATTAACAAAATATTTATAAATTAATCTAATTAATGATTTATTTTGTGTCTTTCCAGGTTTAATGTTGACAATCGTGTCGGAAGTAGCGTCACGGACTGTATCAAGGGATACTTTCCCGATGCAGCTCCAAACTGGAAGAAGACGGCGAGCCACACAAAAAAGACGTGGTTCAAAATGTTCGCTGTAAGTTTAATTAATGATCAACTTAATTTATTTTCATTATTTAAAACTGTTAATATTATTGAACTAATCCGTCTCTTTTTTTTTCTTGTTAATTACAGCAAAGGTATCGTTGGTCTCTTGGGATTCACCAGCTGGTGAAGACAGAGTTTGAGGCCAAGGCTAAAACACGATTGCTCGACACGGTCTACAACTGGAAGGACGACTATCAGGTATAGATTTATAAATTATAATATATATATAGTTTTAAAATTATTATTGACTTTAATTCTAATTAATTATTTTAAATTAGGTGGATGGTTACGAGGCCGGGAAACCCGATTGCCTCACAACCGAGGTGTGGGATGGCCTCATTGCCTATTGGGGGTTGCCGGACTCGGTCAGAACCTCCAGCACAAACTCCGACAACCACATGACTAGAGACGAGTATGGCAACACGAAGATGCTGCACAGCACGGGTCGAAAACCTCACGCGGGAGTTCGTCTAGACATGGTAAGATGATTTTTAATAACTATTTTTTTTAAATTTGAATATTCCAAATTTTTAATTTAATTTTCAAATTTTCTTTTAGGCTAAAGAGACTGGAGTTCTTCCATCTCTGAAAGACCTTTACGAGAGGACCCACCGGAACAAGGCTGGGCAGTTTGTAGATCCTGCTTCGGAGCGGATCTACAACGATTTTGTTGCCCGAATTGACGAACGCCAGACTCAGCTGACTCAGCAGACTGGGACTCCAGTCGTATTATCCACTCTTGAAGTGGATAAGATTTACGAGGAGGTAAATAATTTGTTTTACTATTAATTTTTATTATTTATTTAAATTTTTTTTAATGTTATTAATATTTTTATTTACAGGTCGCCCCTAGGAAAAAGGGGCGTATCGTCGGGATTGGCTCGATTAACGATGTCTCTGCAGCGACATCATCTTATGCTCAGCAGCAGCATGATGCCAATGCTCAGCTGCGCTCGGAGTTGCAGACGACGCAGTCTCATGTGGCTTCGCTCACCGAGCAGATGGCTTCTCTCAACGATGTCCTCGAATATATGGCGGGTGGAAACCAGCAATTGGCGGAGATATTGCGTCAGAGACGGGAACGCGAGGGGATTCCAACCCAACATCATCCACCGTCACAGTCACAGCCGTCAACCAACTTAGGAGAGGAGCATGATTTAGCGAGCCAGGAGTTCGTTCGACAATTTCACGAACATAATCCGTATCCGTAGTTTTTTTTTAATTTAATTGTATATTCTGAATTTTAAAACTTAATTGTATATTATTTAACTATTTATAAAATATTTTGTTTTTTATTTATAATTTGATTTTTTTTTAAAAAAATAAATTATTTATATTTATAATTAATATATTTTATTAGGGAAAAATAAGTCCAAGCAAAATCCTAGTAACTGTTCCAAGTAATATCCTCGTAAGGAGTTCTAGTAAACTCCTCGTAAAGTTTACTACAAACTTACGAGGAAGATCTTACTACGGTTTTACTAGGAAAAATTACGATGACCTTACGAGGAAAAGGTTACCACGTCTTTACGAGGAAAGTCTTCCTCGTAAACTTTACTAGGACCTTACGAGGAAAATATCTTTTACGACGAACGTGTTTCGACGAAACGCGTTTCCTCGTTATTTCCTAGTAACTGTCCCTTTACTAGGAAATAACGAGGAAAACCCGTCCTAGTAAATGTCGAGTTTTCTTGTAGTGTGTAACTGTAGATTTTATTGCTCTAGAATTTTGGCTGTGAAATGGTAGTTGTAGCTTTTTAGTTTTAAAGCATGATTGCTAAAAATTAGTTGAAGATTAGTATTATATATATGTCTAAACAACATATTAATATATATGATTTTCTTATAATAATTATAATTTTACTGAATAAATAAAAATAATTGTCTCAAATTTTTTCATAGAGTAAATTGATCATCTTAAAAAAAAAAGTGGTATAATAGTTACATCAATCTCATAGTTGTTTATGTTGGTTCTCTAAAATCATGACGAGACAGATATAATACATTTTTCTCTATGCGTTTGTTCTCTAAAAAATATTAAAGGTTAGCTTTAGTTTCATCATATAACAATATATATATATATATATATTGAGAAATTTAGAACTAGACAGAAATTTAAATTTAAATAAACTAAATTAAATATGCTTTATTTTGAGAGCTCTTAAACACGGGCTGGAGATATTTGGCTCTGTAGAACATGTCTACAGCCGTTACTTTTTAGAGAAGCTGTGGAAATAAAAGAGAAAATAAAGTCTGATTGTTGTACATTTAATGATGTATGTGTACATAATGTTGTCGACAGCTTCTACAGCAGTAGCCAATCATCACCATGGATTTTGGTTTTTGTTAAGAAGTACTCCATCTGTTTTTTATATTTGACGTTTTAGAAAATTTTTTTGTTTCAAATTATCTGACGTTTTCAATTTTTTATGTAAAATTTAATAGTAATTAATGTTAGATGACCAATAATATTATAGCTCCTATTTTGTTAATGGTTGAATTGTGGTTAGGTAAATAATTAATGATGTTTTTGTTTAGAAAATGAAACAAAATTAAATGTTTCTTAATCTATGTGCATGATCATAGAACGTCAAGTATAAAAAACGGAGGGAGTAGTAGTTATTTTCAAAATCTGATTTTTCTAAAATTTAGAGAAACTATTTTCTAAGAAACTTGATTGGTAAAAAAGTAAATTTTTAAAAAAAACAAAAACCAAAACTGTTTTAAAAACCACAAACAATCAACCTATACATGGCAAAGAGATTTAATTAAATAGAAACGGATAAAAATATTCAAAAATTTGCAAACTTGACAAAACAGAGTCAAATAAATCCCAAGGAAATGATATACGAGTTGACAGTTTGTGAAAATGATGAACCACCAAACTAAACAAAAGTGGCATGGTTCGGTTGGTGTTTCAAACCGAAGGCAGTGCATCCGAAACTAATGGGATTGGTAATAAAACATGGTGGAAGGTCTAAATGAATAGACATGTATGATGTATCTATATCACAACGCTCTGAACCCCAGATCGAACACGGGGAAGTGGATCATTACAGTATAAACTATTTTCTGCATACTTTAAGTAGATGCGGAATCTCATATTTGTTGGTGATATGATAGAGTGGCCTAACATGCATGTTTCGCCTTTCCTGAAAGCATTGAGCCATCGCCATAGATGAACTCAACAAAAGCCTCTAACTCTTCATGTTTTTCAGCTTAGAGAGAGTGATTGTCTCCAGCCTGGACGAAGTCTTGCATTTGTCTGCTTTAAATATCTTTGCAAACACCTATGATCTTGCAGACTATATATATATATAAGACTATTAGGGCATTTTTTAACTTAATTGTATTTTATTTTAACTTTAAAATGGACTAAAAGGGATTATATAGTAAAGAACACTCCAACTATACTATATTTCTCACTTCATAATAGAGTTTATTTCATAAATACAATAATATATTTTTCGTTTGTTCATCACTCCATTATATAGTAAAAAATTGAGTAGGGTTGTAATAATTTTACTCTATATTTTATTTTATTTTAGAGAAAAAAATAAAATTTGATTTCCAAATTTTTGGAAGTAGGAAATGATACATTTTGAAACTTTGGTAAATTTGAAAGAAGGTTATAGGTACCAGTTAAAATGTGTTCCAAAAAAACGATAAAAGTTAAAGGTAACTCGAACCTTCCACATCCCCATCCAAACATTGAGTAAATTAGCTTTTTCATCATCTGAAATCTATATTATTAAAATATAATGCTTTTTTTTAGGTGCATTTCTATTTTTAAAATATTTACAGATCTATGCCACTGCCTTAAATTTAAACTTATTTTTTTTAATTATTTTTATTTTCCACAAATTACCTTAATTCCAACTAACTAAATATTTCCTTAATTATCTCTCCTTTTCAACAATATAACAAATTGATAAATAGGACAAATATAAATAACTATCTATTATTTTTATCTCCCTTATTTTTATATAATTTTGAACAAAAATAAATTAGCCTACCAAACAATCTAATTTTATTTGTATTAATATTTCTATCGTTGATATGATGTTTGTCATTGTTTATAAAGTATTGATAATATATGTTTTAATGTATTGAAATTTTCACCGTTTTGGTCAAACAACATTATTTATTCGACATCTCAATGTTTTCAAATTGTCATGTAATATATATACACAGATCCTCAT
This sequence comes from Moricandia arvensis, assembly GCA_905132765.1. Lineage (NCBI taxonomy): Eukaryota > Viridiplantae > Streptophyta > Magnoliopsida > Brassicales > Brassicaceae > Moricandia > Moricandia arvensis. The sequence goes on along the minus strand of CAJHQP010005180.1, from coordinate 22,572 downwards.
GTAATTGTTTTTAATAACTCAAAGCTTTGATATCCTAACATATATAAGCATAACTCGATTAGCCCACATTTACGAAACCCTAAACCCCAAATCATTAATTTGTGATTTAATGACTTGGGATATATGGTTTATATAAATATATATATATATATAGTATTTATTAATTTAGGATAACTATTAAGTACGAAATTATGCTTGATAATCAAATTTATGTGTATATCTATATTTTTATTAGGTATTGAAAATATTGTTCTGATTAAAAATAGTATATGATATATGTGTTCAATAAATAGCATCTGGTAACATATGTTTTTCTCAATGCCAAAAATAAATGTGTTTTTTTTCTTCTCAAGTAAATGTATATATTCAGATTATATTTCTAGACTTATATATGTGCAAGAGAATACTCAAGTCAAAAGTAATATACATTTAAATTTGTGAACATATGCTTTTCTTTTCGGTCTCTAAAATTTACATGTTTCTAGACTAACATATCAATACAATTAAATACAATACCTAAACTGTAAATCCTACATTCTAACTACATCATAAACCCTCTGTTACAAGAACATACATATTTTAGAAAAAAAATGTTTTAAAAATATGTATTTTATATATTTTCAACGAAAATTGTGATTTTCAAAAATATTAATTGCATTTCTTGAAGTTTTATTGGCTTAGAAATATAGGATATATAAAATTACAAAAAAACTATGCATTAATAATTAAGTGTCAATGTATTTTATTAAAAAGTGTGAAAAACCTAAAACATGTATTATTTTGAAACAAAAAGAATACTATTTATATAAGTCCATGGTCATGTTTACAGTCGATAAGTATGGGTTATTTACATAGATAACTACCTAAATTCTTTATTTGTAACTTATTTGAAAATCGTTTTCATTCAAATAACGAGATATAGTCACATTCAAAATCACACATATCACGGATGAGACTATATTAAAATTCAGGAGTAGTTTTAAAATTGCTTTACGTTCAACCAACTTGCTCTTTATTTTCCTCATTAATACTTAATCTACATTACTTGCTACCCAATTTACTAGATACTATCAAAATCAATCTCAAATCTATATTCCTATGTAAAATTCTGAATATTCAACCAAAAATGACATATTGCAGCCAAATTCAAAATAAAAGATCACACCATATATATTACCAGTTACTTCCAAATCCGATCAAACAAAATATTGTGGGCATCTTCAACTAAATATATATTTTTTTCAATGTCTCATCTTGCTAAGATTGGGTGGAACCAAATATTAATCATGATATTTGTTCGCATAATACAAAATATTAGCCATCATATATTCCCTCACAACTAAAAATAATTCATAAAAGAAATTGAAAATCAAGTATATTATAATCAAATGTTTATAATAATTTTTTTAAACTCGACCCAAACACTAAACCAAGCAACTTCTCGGGTCACCAGGTTATTGGGTCAACCGTGGATGAGCCAAAGGTTAATAAATATATCTAATTTTTTATAGAATAATATATTAGCAATTGAAAACTAGAAGAAAAATTTGAATGTTGAAATATATATAGAAAATACTTCAAGTTAGTTTTCTTTATTTTTTTACATAAAAATATAAAAAATAATTTAGACTATTTAACAAAAATTGTAAGAAGTTAGGAGTTATGCATATAATAAAAAAATATATCAAGACATAAAATCTATAATTATTTAAATTACTTATGTGAATAATAAAATTAAACTTTAAATTTAAAATAAACCAAAAGTAAATTTACAATTGTAATAGATTGTTGATAGCAAAAATATATTAATACCAAATCACACCAACTAATTATGTTTCCCTCTGTCATGGTCTACTTCATTTTTTCAGATAACATATTGAAATTCTCATCAAAATTTAAAATCTTCAATAAAAAACAAAAACTACAAATGTATATTATAGGTGAAATTTACGATTACGAAAAATAAAATAAAAAAATTGCAGGACAGACAAAGTCAACAGCAGCAGAGAAAGACAAATAGTAAAAAACTGAAAACCTAAATTTTTATTTATAATTCAAAAGATATCGTAATAACATAATTAATAAAAATGTAAAAATAAAAGTAAAAGTTATCTATTGGGTCAACCAGTGGTTTAACCGGTAGCCGGCTTCGAAATTGCAATGAAGTTTTACGAGTTTTATTGGATTTTAAATAATGCGATTTTCCAAAACTTCAAACTGACTTACATATCAGCTAATTAGATTTACTAGATATTTCCCCGGGCTACGCCCGGATTTTTTCCTATATTATAAATAACGTATTGTTTTTCTGATTAAAAATTTTAAATTATTAAAATTCAAAAAAAATTATTTGAGTATCAAAGTATATATAAATTGGAACATTAATTGAATAAAATAGATGAAAATATTAGTTAAAATTCAATTTTATGATATCACTTGATTCTTCTTATTCACACTTTTGCTATTTCTATATTACGATATAGTACATCATATAAGAACTAACCGAAATTGTACAGAAAAATAGATAAATGTTTGAAGAAAAACTCTGAAAAGAAGAATTTTAAAAAAGAATTTAAAAGATAATAGAAATAGATCTACTTGTGTGCACATCAGCGAGAAGCAGTGAAGACATAGTGAGAACTGAATAAAAAACGAATAATATTATATTTATTTATATATTAATTGAAATTAAGATTCCAATCATCCATAATAATTCGCTGCTAATCATTATTTGTTTCTTATAAATTGTATTAAGGCCAGAAAACAGTTGTAACAATGCGAATAAAAATCTGAATGATGGTTTGAGTTTTTTTTATGCATGTCAATGACGCTTGATCCGTCCTCTGTAATTCTTGATGTGGTCGATTGTTTCGTTGAAGTAGAAATTTGTTGCTGGTGATGATGAGAGTTCCAGTTTTCCTGCAACCAGAAATTTCTTGGTGCATGTTTAAAAGAAATCGATATTTATCTACTTACATGTTCAATAAAAGTATATATTTACCTTGAATAATTTTAGGTATTATGCTAGTGATGACGACCACTTCAAATTTCCTATCCTTCTTGCTTTGTAGTGTGCTAAACTCCACTGCTGGTTTGTCCCATAACGTAAGCTTTGCCATTTTGAACTTGGTGACCATTAGACCAATTGTGACTTTGGTATTGTCTTCTGGGTTGTTTCGTTTAAGATTTAGCATACTTCGTATTTCCCCGACAACATCTGCACAATTGTGAGTGTATTGTTAATAAAAATTTTACATCTTTTAATGAAAACTTGATGTCTGACTTACCTGGTAAGTAGCTAGGGGTAATGGCTAAGCTAAACATGCTTCTGTAATTTAGAGGAGATAAACAGTGTACTGGAAAGATTGGACCTATGTCCGTAACATTCGTCATTCTTGTCTCTTGGCTAATCTGAATGTAATATGGGAGTTGTGTAAATTTCTGATCACGGAAATTTGGGACGACAGAAAATCCTGAGAATTCATAGGCATCTCCTTCGATTAAAAATCTTGGTTCAGATTGATGATTGTTGTTGGAGAGCCGACCTTCCAATAGTTGTCCCTGAATGTGAAAAATTATTTTATCAAATCAATTAATTGTTTATTGATTAGGCGAAACCAATTATGCCTAATGGTGGTAAAAGTTATATAATATAGCTAACGTTGGGGTCATAGCATATGAAGCCGGTGCATGATTGGATACTGCTTGATTGGTGAATTTTGATGTCCCAAATACTCCTTATACATACTGTTATAGGGCGCACTGAAACCCCTTCTTCAAGTTGGTGAATTCTTTGAGGGATGTGATCCATGGGAAACGTCGCTATAAAGTTATTTGTGCATATGATTGTTAGTTAGAGGAAATAAGTGACTAAATTAAAATTCTAATGCATGTGAGCAATAAATAAATAAAAAACAGAAAGACAGATATTGTTTTTAAATATGGAATAAGATATATATTTTATATTTGGTATTAAAATTGTTATTTTACAATTTAATACAATTAATAATTAAATAATAGATATTTCTTAATGTAATAATTAATATATTCTCCTTATTATTATTGGTTATCTCAAATACTATTGATTATATTGATATAATCAATGAAAATATAAAGACATATCAATTATTAGATGGTAATTAAAAAGGCTTAAATAATAAGTATCAACTACTAACTGTATTAGATAGGCATTAAGAAATATCTATTATTTAATTATTAATTATATTAAATTGTAAATTAAGAGACATATCAATTATTAGATTGGAATAAAAAGTCTTAAATAATAAATATAAGGTCTTCAGATTTGTTGAAAACCATACATATTTGTATACTGTTTATCATATTTCAATTGAATCCACGCATATTAGGCATGGACAAATTAGAACAATTGCAAAAACAATCTAATAAATATAACTAAAATCAAATCAGAGTCCCACTTAATATATTGTTTATTAAACTTAAATAAATTAACTTGAAATGATACAACCGAAACAAATCAATGGGATATATTATTTATATCTCATATAATGAGAATAATGATAAACTGAAAATAAATAAAAAATTAATTATATGTATAGATATAAACCTACTAAAGTTCCCTGAATTTTTTTTAGAAATATATATTCATATTGGAGTCATATTGCTACATTACCTTTTTTCTTATGGGAATGAAGAGAATATGAAAAAACATAAAACGGATTATATATAGATATAAATCAAAATTGATATTTTTCCTTTGAATATATCATAATCTTAGGCACTACCTATTGGATACCTATTGCTACACTAATTTTCTAAAAAATCAGACTATTAGATACAAACGAAAATTTAGATTAAGATGTGTTTACCTCCCGTATACATTGTTTTGGTTGGTGTTGGTTTACTAATCCAGTTGAAGTAGCAGCCCTTCAGACAACATTATAAGTTAAAATGGTATAAATATCCACACATTACAAAAGATAAAAAGCTTTGAAACTGTAATAAAATGATTAAGAAACTATACTTACACTTGCAAAGAGATTCAATCGTGTGTGTCTAAGATGGCTATGGATTCTCTCGTCCTTCAACCCTAGCAATTCAAGTTTCTTCTCACAGCAAATGTTTAGAAATGGTAATTAAATATTGGCCATTAATATTTACCAAATCAAATTGCTAGTCATGGATATCACGTTACATTTATTGTTATGGTTATACGAAGTGCAAGTTTCCTTTTCTATTATACACCATTGTTTACATCAATTGGATAAGAACCATTGTAAACCAAAGTTAAAATGAAAATCTATGATTTGTAAGCAATTATACCCGGTAACTCAAACTGAAACCAAATGTAATTCAAACTGAAACCAAATAACACAATGAAAATTGTGAACCATAGTCAATACGTAAACTTAAAAACCAACTCATGTTTTAAAGCAAGATAAAGACAAAAACAAAGTCTCAACACAAACATAAGAAATCAGAAGGAATAGCACTGGAGTTTATCTATTAGCCACGCTTGACCTCCTCAACTGCTTCATCACCACAAACATCTTCAATCTTCTCATCTGCAGCATCTTTGTTGGGGTGTTGTGGCTGTTCTGGTGGGAGCACCTTAGTGACTGTGATGGATTGACTCTTTCCAGTTAGGTTATGATCCGAGACTTTCACTAAAAACCTCCGTGTCTGACCAATTGTGTCCAATAGCACTTGTGGCACAGGCACAACACCATCAGCTCTCATACTCTCATTAACCTATAAAACAGACAATCATGTGTCAGTATATTAGTTTAGCAGAATGATCAATTAGCTAGAGAGTACCTCAAAATAATTTGCAACCAACTCTGATGCATGTTTCCCAGTTAGCTCGCGGCCTGCATCCCCAAGTAGGACAAACACAGCCTGCTCACTCTTGTCATACACAGATAATTTGGCAATGTACCTATCATAGAGGAGAATCAGTAACTAATGCTGGCAATAAAAGGATGAAACATCTTAGGAATTCTTACTCTGGAACGCCTGTGACATCAGACCTGTCACACTTCTTATTAGTACATATCAGAGATTTTGCCCCTCTCGTTGCTTTTGAATGACACCCACCACAGGATATGTAATACCATGCGGAGCCACGGAGCACATCATCAATGGTTGCGATGCACTCAAACCAAGCAACCTACAATATGATAAAACGTAAATCCATAGTAACTGAAGTAATATATAATGAATTGCAACCATTGTAAATAATATACCTTAGCAGTTTTCTGTTTTATATAAGCGAACAACTCACTGATGGTTACAACCTCAGGCTTGGTCACAACCTCGGCATTGTCCTTGTTAGCAATGTCTAAGTTTGAGTTCAACCTGAGAAGAACAAAAGAGCCAATATATAAATATCAGGCATAGCTTAGTTACAATGTAATGCGTATTAAAGAACATACCACTCAAAGTACTCCCTGGTTGCGTGGATATCATTATCCATAAACACTCTTGAAGAGGACATGGAAGTGATAGCAAGGGTACCTGCTCATGATGCATAATTTGGGTACTATTAAAGTACTATTACATATGGCTTAATACTAACATTAGGAACTATTATTTGTCATCCTTATACTAACCTCCGAGACGCTTTGGATTCACTGTTGTCACCATAAGAACACCCAAAGAACTTCCATTCGACTTGAACTTCTGGCAGAACTCTGTTGCAGCATTGTCCCATAGATACATCTTCATAACTGGACCGCTGCATCAAATGAAAGACACATGAGATTAAGAACAAATATAGGATATGTATTTGGCATCAAACAGTCTTACTCATGTATCTGAACATGAACCAAGACGTGCCGCTTTGTTGCAATGTCGGCTTCACAAATCCTGGGACAGTCGGTGACCGACCTCTCTTCCACCAACTTCATGTGGCCAACAAAGTCTGAAACAATACCAAACAAATGTCAAATAACAAACCATAATAAAAAGAGCAACAGTGTATCAAGCTCACCATATAGGTCTCCTCTCAGGTCGCATTTAGACTGGAGATCAACTTGGCTGTAGAACCGAAACCTATCTTCAGGAAATGGAACCGGCTCGTGCGTAAGGAGTGTTAGCACCGAGTTCCATGCGAACGTCACAGTAACATTATGATCAGCAACACGAAAATTCTCTTTGCTTCTGGATCCGAAGAAGTTCCTCAGCTTATAGACACAACCGGCTCGCATGGCACGCAGATGAGTATCAACACGCCCTGCTGGAATAAAACCTTGAATCGCAGTTCCCTGGTAACCATACAAAAGTGAGTCTCAAAGCATGGAATTCTTCAAAACCATAACAATATCAAGGAGTACACTATATGAAGAATTTTTTTCAAGTAAATAAAACAGCTTATCTGAGTATAAACCAACTCCTATTCAAAAACCGACTCCTTTATATTAAAAACAGTTATAAAAATGGTGTACACTTGAATTATCTAAGAAGAGTAGTTATAATACCAATCAGAACAGATTTGAAAGAGTAATTATAATACCAATCTAAACAGATTCGAAACCAAGAATATTCAGCTTTTAAGTCGAAACCAAATAAAGATGCGTGAGAAATCTAAATCAAAAGATTTGTCCTCTTTGTTTTGAAACAATAGTGAGTAATGATAAAAACATTATATTCTAGCAAAGCGGACAGAGCAACCACAACTATTAAGAACAACTTAGACGAAAAGATCAAGAACATTCATCAAAACGAAACTCATCAAGCATCTAAAAATCAAAAACATAGAGTAAAAGTCAGAGGCTGACCTTCTCATCGATGAGGAGCATCTCCTCTCCAATCAACGTTTTCGTATGCGGGTTTCGAGCCTCCCAGAAATGGATGAGACGAAACCGCAACTCAGCTTCGTGTGGGCCCAGAGTGACGTCGGAAAAGAACATCAAGTCCGCACCTCCTTCGTTTGTGACAACACCCTTGCCGTGACGCTTGCTTGAAAGCGTGGAGCTCACATAGGTTTGACCGGTCGACTTGACCATTTGTTTGGAGGACCCATCGTCTCTGGAAGCTGGACAGTGACGCTTCGTTTCAACCAGAGTGGATGAGCCATCGGTCATCGGGATCTTCGGGTCGTCGACGGCGGAGGAGCTCGCGTTTCGTTTCTTAGACATGCAGTCGTCGGAGCTTCGGGTTTCTGATTTCGATGCCATCGGATTGAACTATTGTGATTCACAGGAAATCTCAATCTCACTTTATAATGAAAAGGGAGATCGGAAGAGGCCATTGATTGTGAGAGAAAAGGAATTGATGGCACAAAATCGTGGAGGAGTTGGATTTCGAAACCGATCTGTGAAAGAGGAGGGGAAGAGATGGGAGAAGATCAATCGAGAGAGAATGAGTGAATCTCAGAGGCGGCGAACAAATGACCCAATGCAACATTTCCGCCTCTCTCGATAGCGGGCCTCGGTTTTGGTTTAGTGGGCTTGACAATTAATTAAGTTAAATGGATCACAAAAGAAATGAGTCCAAATCGTAGCCCATGCTGCCATTGACGTGGACGATCAGATCTCCCTTATTGGCTGATTAAATATGTCGACGTGGACACGTTAAAAACTCAGCATATTGGCCTTTTAATTATAGTAGATTTGTTCAAGCATGGCTTCAGTCCCGGCTTTGGACCATGGCAGGTGGGGCAATGGCCCTGGGCCCAAGGGTCCAAAATTTTTTTAAGTCTAATTTAGTAATTGTAAAAGGTCCTTTTCCATTTGTTAAAGGGTTGTCAATTTTAATAAACCTATAATGAAAAGCCCAAATAATCTAAACCTAATCAACTTATAAAGAAACAAAACAAAAAAAGTGATCTACATCTCTTATTTCTAACGCCAACGGACAAAAAAAAAGTTCTTGAATCCTGCAAAAGTGAACAACACAGATCACAAAACAAAATATATATTCTATTCACTGATCAGTTAGTGAGATCTCTTTTCAAAGTAGAGGTTTGTTTAATTGATTCTTATATCTTTTATTTTCTTAGTTTATTGTTCCAGATTTTTATATTATAACTTTTTTATTTTTTTTGTTACAGTTACAGGATTTTTATTGGTATCGTTGATTATTTTGGACTGGTATAATTTGGACATATCAATTCCAGGTGATATTGTTCTTTTTTTTAAATATGGTATTGTGTGGGAATGATAAGAGAAAAAGAAAAAAACTTGATGAACAATTTGTAGAATCTCAGAGGGGAGCTTTAGATAAGTTTATTACAAAAAAAAACATAAATACTGAGAGTTCTAAGGCAAAAACAAATGTGGAATCTCATGAGAATGAGTCAAATCCTTCTAATTTTGAAAAGTTAGAAGTTGATGAGCCACCAATTCCTCCTTTTGATATATATGATCCTAGAAATTGGAATAGTCTTGATAATAGAACAAGAGATTTGTTGATTGAAAAAGAACCAAAAAGAGATATAAATGTTGAATTTCCTATTGATGATAAAACTAAAAGACATTTTGCATATAGGCATTATTTCAGAAAGTTGTGTAACGGAGAAATTGTTGATAGAAAATGGTTAATTTACTCAAAGCATGTAGATAAAGTTTATTGTTTTTGTTGTAAGTTGTTTAAATCTCATGGAAATGTAAGTTTATTAGCAAATCAAGGACTAAGGGATTGGAAACATATAGGTGATAGACTAAAAGGTCATGAAAAAAGTGAGGAGCATATGGCTAACATGAGAACTTGGAATGAATCTAAAGTTAAACTTCAAAGTAATTTGACCATTGATAAAGAATTTCAGCATGAAATTACAAAAGAAAAGGAACGGTGGAGACAAGTTTTATATAGAATCATTGCTGTAGTTAAATGTCTTTCGAAAAGAAATTTAGCATTTCGAGGATCAAATGAAAAACTTTACCAAGATAGTAATGGTAATTTTTTAGGAATGATTGAGATGATTGCTGAATTTGATGTGATTATGCAGGATCATATAAGACGCATCCAAACTCATGAGGTACATCACCACTATCTTGGTCATAACATTCAAAATGAGTTAATATCTCTTCTCGCATATAAGGTTAGACTTTCTATCACAAGTGTTATTAAAGAAGCAAAATATTTTTCTGTTATCCTTGATTGTACACCGGATGTGAGTCATCAAGAGCAAATGAGTATAATTATACGATGTGTGAATATGTCAAATAAAAATATTAAAATTGAAGAGTATTTCTTAGAGTTCCTTAAGGTAGATGATACATCAGGACTAGGCTTGTTTAATGAATTACAAAGTGCTCTTAAATCTCTTGATCTTGATATTAAAAATGTAAGAGGGCAAGGTTATGATAATGGTTCTAATATGAAAGGGAAACACCAAGGAGTTCAAAAACGATTGCTTGAAATTAATTCAAAAGCATTGTTTATGCCATGTGCTTGTCATAGCTTGAATCTTGTTGTTAGTGATATGGCACATTCTTGTGTGAAAGCTGTTTCTTTTTTTGGGATTGTGCAACGCATATACACTTTATTTTCGAGTTCTACAAAAAGATGGAATATTTTACTTAAGCATATTTCATGTTTTACAGTAAAAAGTTTGTCTAATACTAGATGGGAGAGTCGAATAAAAAGTGTAAAAGCTATAAGATATCAAGCTCCTCAAATAAGAGCAGCCTTAATTGAACTATATGATTTGTGTGATGATGCTATTTCAAAAAGTGAAACTGAAAGCTTGGTTGATGCACTTGAAAATTTTGAGTTTTTGCTTGGTATTGTTATTTGGCATGACATTTTATTTGCTATTAATATGGTAAGTAAGAAATTACAAGAGAAAACCATATGTATTGATAATGCCATGAAACAAGTAGAAGGTGTGATATCTTTTTTTGAGAAGTATAGAAATGATGGATTTAGTTCTAGTATGAACTTGGCTAAAGATCTTGCTCATGAGATGGGTGTTGATGCTATATTCCCCAAAAAGCGTCGATGTTTTAGAAAAAAACAGTTTGATGAAATAGATCATAATGAAGTAATTCAAACATCTGAAGATGATTTTAAAATCAATTATTTCCTTGTTGTTGTGGATATGGCAATTACTTCGTTGAATGATAGATTTGAACAAATGAGAACATTTGAAAATGTTTTTGGTTTTTTATATAGTTCAGTGAAGCTAAAGTCGCTTAATGCTATTGATTTAAGAGAAAAATGCACTATCTTTTATAAAACATTCTCTCATGACGATTCATCGGATATTGATTTAGATGATTTTTTCTCTGAGTTAAGAATGTTGCAGGTGAGTTTGTCTGAAGAAGCAATGACACCTATTCAGGTTCTTGAGTTGGTAAAAGCTATGGGTTGCTATCCAAATGTTGATATTGCTTACCGAATTTTACTAACCACACCTGTGACAGTTGCATCAGCTGAAAGAAGTTTTTCTAAGCTAAAATTGTTAAAAAATTATTTGAGATCATCAATGTCTCAAGAAAGGTTGAATGGTTTAGCAATTTTATGCATTGAAAAAGAAGTTTTGGAGAGTATGAATTTTGAATTAATTATCAATGATTTTGCATCAACTAAAGCTAGAAAAAAACGTTTTATGTGATTGTCTTTTCGTTTTTAAAGAATTGATATCTCTCTTTCTATTTTTTTCAGGTCATACAAAAGAGTGAATACTATACTCGTCGAAGAGTTTATTACGATCAAGACAATACGATGAAGAAATGTTTTTTAAAAGGTCCATATTTCATGTTTCGCCTAAGGCTGTGAAATAGTTTAAGACGGGCCTGCATGGCTTCTCCGTGAATTTCAAAACAGTGATTTACAGGTTATACATAATAACATGTTGTAATCCAATATTTTAATCAAGTTTTTACAAAAAAATAATCTTCAAAAACTAGTTTTCATTAAAACAACTGAATGAGATACAAAGCCTGCTGATTCAATACTATTGCAGTCAATATCGTTTACAGAAAAATTACACCCAACTCATACATCTATATACATTTTAAAAGCAAAGAAAAAAAAAAAAAAACAAACCCAATAGAAAGAAAAAAATTAACACTCTTCATCGAGGGCCAGAGAGCTCAATAGCTTCAACGACAAGAGATGATTCTTGTATATAATCGGAGTAATACCTCACACGTGGCGATGAACTGACCATACCCGACGGCAACGGCGGTGGCAGCAGCGCCATGGCCCCCGACGATTCCCATCTCTCAGCCAAGCCATCGCCTTCAAGCATCTTCATAACTTGTGACATTTTAGGTCGATTAGATGGATTGAACTGAGTGCAAAGAAGAGCAACTTGTACTATTTCTTCCAGCTCCACTCTATCGTACTTGTCCTTCAGATCTTTGTCTATTATTTGCTTTAGTTTCCCTTCTTGATGCAGCTTCTTCACCTGCCCATTTTTTTTAACAAACTCTCGTTTCTCAAATCAATAACCAAACCGAACCGAACCCAATTGTAATTTTAGTCTTTTCTTCGATATGACTAGCAAACCAATTCAGACCGAACCAAACCAAATTTTCACGCTTATGCTAATGAAACTGATTAAACTGGAACCAAAACCTATCCTAAAATAATCCGAATCAAAATCATGGTTAATCTTTCTACATAATGAGTCGCAATATGAACTTAACCGGAATCAAATCAAAGATAACCCAAACCAAACCAAACCAAACCAAACATGAACCACAGCTTATATTTAGTAAAGCAGAGATTAAACCAAGTCACAAACACAGAACCGAGATAAAACCAATACCGAGATAAAATCTAAACCGATGGTTAACTTCAATTTTATATTGGTTTGAGGGTTTCTCATGCAAGACTAAACCAAACCAAACCAAACAGAGAAAAGAAGACTTACCCAATCGAGCATGACCCCTTTCTGGTGTGAGGAACGGCCAAAGTCAAGAGCTTTCTGACCTGTAATGAGCTCAAGAAGTAGTATACCAAAGCCAAATACATCGGTCTTCTCCGAGGACTGACCAGTGGACAAGTACTCAGGTGCAATGTGGCCTACTGTTCCACGGACCGCGGTCGTGACATGAGAGTCCCTATGGTCTAGAAGCTTGGCTAACCCGAAATCCCCAACGACTGCCTCAAAGTCTTCATCTAACAAAATGTTAGCTGCTTTCACATCACGGTGTATAATCTTCGGGTCACATTGCTCATGGAGGTACACTAATCCCCTTGCAGTACCAACCGCTATCTTCTTCCTTCTCGACCAGTCTAACGCTGGTTCTCCTCGGATATGATCTAACAAAAAAGGATTGAAACTTTAAAGCTCTTGAGAAAGAGCGGGAAAATACCGAAAAAGTGGTTTTGGAAACTGCATTACCTTTTAAGCGTGAAGCCACGCTTCCATTTGGCATGTAAGGGTAGACTAAGATCCTCTCATTGTTGCTACTACAGAAACCTCGAAGCCTGAGGAGATTGCGATGAAGAGCCAGACTTATAGTCTCTACTTCTGTCTGAAACTGGACATCTCCGCCTGCAATGTTACAGTCTTTGAGACGTTTAACAGCCACCAAAGATCCGTCGCTTAAGTGTCCTTTGTACACAATCCCGTATCCGCCTCTTCCGAGAATGTTCTTTGAGTTGAAATGATTGGTTGCGGATCTAAGCTCTTTGAATGTATACCTCTTCAAGTGTCCTAAGCTCACCTCTGGATCATATTGTTCTGCAAAAATATTCAACATCAAGATGGGACTGTTGTAAAAAAGCACAAGATGATGATGCAAATTTTCAAGAAACTAACCATTAACGTCGAAAAATATTTGCTTGTTACGTCGGTATCTCCACCAAAGAAACATTCCACTGGTAAAGATAACAAAAAATGCAGCGCTGAAGCTTGCGGCGAATGCAACAGCTACATGATGGCCATTAGTATGACTTCCTGATTCATCTAAAAACAAAACAAGAAGCAAAGAAGTTAAGCTAAAAGCTCTATTGACGGATAAGTAATATACAGACAAATGAGAAGCAGATGGTTTAATACCTGATGGAACATCTTGTGGAAGCGTCAGAGGCTCGGGGAAGACAGCGGAACAGTTTGCAACAGCTTTTGGGCCACAGATTAACGCGTTTCCGATTACTCTTAAGAGTCCAAGAAACAGAACAAACTTAGCTTCGCCTCTGTGGAATGATAAGTACATGGATAAAAGTCTAGTAAAGCTTACTTGAAAGTTCTGGCAGACACTTTTGGCAGCGAGCCGCTAAGATTGTTGTAAGAAATGTCGCTGCACATTAAAGAATCAATGACAAATAAGTTGCTAACCCCGAGGCAGTAGAAAGCAAAGTGTAGAGACATACACTAGAGTGAGTCCCTCGATCTTGGATAGAGACTGGGGGCAAGTTCCTGAAAGACTGTTATTGTTTAACCGCCTGAAAAAAAAGACAAATGAACAAGTACATACTTAACATGAGACTTTGAATTGTTATTTTATAAACATGCAAGACAAGAGTTTCATGAGGAACCACTAACAAGTAATTCAAGTTCTTGAGTTCTCCAAGGGAGGTCGGGATCTCCCCGGTGAATGAATTGTTGGAAAGGTCGAGAGTCTGAAGCTTCTCCAACCTCCCAATAGTATCAGGAATTGGACCAGAGATTGCATTGTTTTGCAACAACCTAAACGACAAACCTTAAGCTTAGTCAGAGGTAATAAAGAATCAATCATAGCAAAGAAGACTCTGTATAACTTACACAGATTGTAGATAAGTGAGGTTTCCGATTCTAGGAGACAATGTACCAGACAAGCTTTGGCTAGGAAGTCCCCTGTTTCATTAAGCAGACAAAGACATAAGCTCCCAAAAGATCTATTTTGTCTAGTGTCATAGAGAGAGAGAGAAGAGAAGACTCAACAGTGCAGAGACATAGCCATCAGTGCAAGTAACCATTATCCAGCTACATGGATCAACTGAATTCACATCCCAATTCTCAAGAACATTGTACGGATCATTCAGTTCATTCTTTATAGCCACCAAAGCCGTCACTGCTCATTTCAGACCAAACCACAAACAAGAAAATTTCAGACTGAGATAACAAAAACTACCCCTCAGACCTCTTATTGCTAAAAACGCTGCAAAGTTTTGATATTAAAACAGAAAAAAAACAAGATATTTATTATCCAAGATCAAACTTTAATGTATCCCAGGGAATTTTTCCACAGACAAAGAAGTAAAACTTGAGCTGGTATTGGCTAGTTTTATATATGGTTCTGGTGAGAGAGCATTTATAGCTGATATTTATTATCCAATAAATACAAAAAGAACACAATCCACGCAAAATATTCACCACAATTTTCGCAAAAATAGTCAACTAAAGATGATAATTGCTCAAAGAAACTCCAATGTGAAGTATCCACTTTTTCTTTCTTTCATAGTTTGAGATGGCTCCAAAGAAGAAGAAGACTGACCTTCATAGTTAACACCAGTAGGAGAAAGTGTAGCAGTAGTGACATCAAGGAACCATGCCAAAACCAGAAACCATAATCTCCAGAGCACCAATCTTACACCTTCCATACCCAATATTCCCCTCTTCAAGCAATCAACCTTTTCTATTTGGAGAATTGGTTCTCACAAAACCCACAAACTCATTTCTCTCTCTCTCTCTCTCTATCTCTCCCAAATGTGAATGAAGGACTTTGCCTTTGTCTCTCCTATCTTCTTATCTTCTACTTCCCCTGTCTTTTTCAGACACAGAGACTACCTTGAGCAATCTTCTTCACGCAATGGACCTCTAAATACTAATCAAATGGACCACCAGAAAAAAATGACTCCTTGTTAAGAAACACAGCTCAAGAAAAAAGGATTTTCGGAGGAAGCGTTAAGAGAATGAGTGTTCGTGACGAAACAAGAAAGGAAGAGGAAGAGGAAGTATAAAAGTATAAAGAGAATTTTTCCCGAGAAACAAAGCAAACAAAACCACCAAAATGCCCTGAAAGTCTGAGAACTTTTTTTTTTTCTAGAGATCTGAGAAAAGGGAATGCACAAAAGCAATGGAGTGATACTACTTTTTGGTTTTATTATCTTTAATTGTTTTCTTACTTGGGTAATTATTGAGTAGTTAATAATCTCTACAACATTCTAATTTTCAAGTTGTTTTCCTTCTGATTCCACACCACTATTACCTAATCACCTAATCTCATCTGCCTTCTCTCATTGCAAACAAACAAAATAAAAATGAGATAAGAAAAAAACGGAATTAAAAATTCATAAAAAGGGACTAAACAAGCAAAATCCCAAATGAAAATGCCAAAAACACACACAGAAAGATACTGACAGAATAACAAGAAAAGACGAGACACACTGTTTTTCTCCCCTTTTTAAGTCTTTTTAGTTACTCTCTTTTTGAAAATTATATTAGTAGGAAGAAAAAAATAGTCTAAATTTTTTGTTTCATGATTTCAGTTTGAATTGTTATCGCTTTTGCTTTCGGACAGATTTTTCAAGGACACACTTTAATATACAAAAATGTGATTGGACTGAAAGGATGGGTCACAGAGAAAGAAAGAAAGATAAAAAGAAAAACATAAACATAAGATTTTTTTCTGCTTTTTAGAAAAGTTGCAGAGTGAAAAAAAGAAGTCCTTTTTGTTGGGCAGATCACGTTCATGGCCTGTCTCTTATCTTGTTGGCTTTTTCTAGCTTCAATAATTTTATCTCCTTTTCAGTTTTTGTCACACCAAAACAACATTTCTAATATATATAGAAAAAGATAACCTCCTTTTCTACACCAATAATTTACAACCTTAATACATTTTCATTGTACATACAGAGACTTTTCAGTTGCATAGTTAAGGATTTTTGTTCAAGAGATTATAGTTTTTATTATCGTTGGTTTGAGGGTTTTTATTTTTGAGTTATAACTTAAGATTATTTTTCTGAAAGCTGATTATATAACTTAAGATTTTGTAAACAGCTACTAGTGTAAGTTATTTTGTAGGTTATAAGGGTGAGTATGAATCAACTATCTGGGTTTTGGAAAACATTTGTGGTTTAATTCGTGGGGGATTTGACAAAAATGACTTAAAATTTAATTTTAAATGTAAAAGTGTACCCCAACTCAAATTAAATGCAAAAGTAACTTAAAATATTAGTGAAATTACAAATATTCTCTTATGACTAAACCAAAAACAATATTGTAGTTTACTATTGTAATCCTGCGAGTGAGAAGACTTTCAAGGGAAGGATTTAAGTTTTCCGTCTATTGTTAAGTCTTTAGTGGAAGTCCTAAGTCTTCCAGTGGAAGTCATAAGTCTTCCATAAGATTTAGTGTATTAAATCTTAAAAATAATTTAATAATTTTGTAAAAAAATATTTTGGTTGGGAAAAAATTCTAATCATCTAATTATAGATATTTTAAGTGATATAAATTTAGATTTTAAAGTTTATTTACGTTTTATGAAGTGTTTGTTTTTAATTAGTTAGTTATTTTGAGTTTAGCGTATATGTGACTTAAGTCTTCCAATAAATAATGCACTAGAAAACTTAGAGTGTAGAAGACTTTCAAGTAAGTCTTCGATAATGTATTCAATTAGAAAACTTACTTGAAAGTCTTCTAAATCGAAAATATTTAATTTTATTAGAATTTTTATCTTTTTATATAAAGAAAAATTTACACATTATCTCTCTTCCTCTCAAATGGATGCAAGAAAATGTAATTTTCTCATTATAAAACTCTCCAACATCTCTCTAATCTGTTTGAACATAAAAAAAATAAACTTTATATCAATTTCTCATCGTTATCTCATGTTTCTCACCTATTTATTTTGTTTTTGCAGATTTTTCATCACATGGTTCTCATTTTCCACTTCTTTAAAGGCAGATTTATAAATTATATTTTATCACTTGGTAACTTCTTATTGCTTAAAGTTCTTAACTTTGGAAAACTCTTTTTGTTGTTTTAAGTTCTTACTTTATTTTGAAGTTTTTCAATATTTTGAAGTCAATTTAATGCTTTTGGATATGCATGGTTTTCAGATATGAGACGACATAGGGTCTAGAAGATTTTCAGGTACACCTTTCATTAAAAAACTAAACTTTATATTAATTTCTCATTTTTATCTCATGTCTTTCTCACTAATTTATTTTGTATGGATATGCAGGTTTTTCAGATCTGAGACGACTTGGAAAACTTTCATGGAAGTCTTCTCGGAAGTCTTCCAACAAATAAAGCACGAGAAAACTTCCGCGGAAGTCTTCTGGACGAATAGTAAATTTAAGGTCTAGAAGACTTTCAAGTAAGTCTTCCAGGGGGTATTCTATTAGAAGACTTTCAAGTAAGTCTTTCATAAAATACTAAACTTTATATTAATTTCTAAATTTTTATTTCATGTCCTTTCTCACTGATTTATTTTGCTTCGATATGCAGATTTTTCAGATCTGAAACGACTTGAAAGATTTTCATGGAAGTCTTCTCAGAAATCTTCCAACAAATAATGCACTAGAAAACTTCCACGGAAGTCTTCTTACGGAGTCTTCCACAGAAGTCTTCTAATGGAGTCTTCCACGGAAGTCTTCTAACGGAGTCTTCTCTCATGTTATGGAGTCCAAACTTATTTTTGTAGACGAATGATCTATAATAATTTTGTTTATGTTCGTTTTATGATTTGTAGGTGTACTCTTTTAATTGTGAATGTTGTTATAACTTTAAAGATATATTAATAAAAAATAGTAAATATATTCATGTCTACAATATTATTTTGCCGAAAGTACTTGACATTATTAAAGTTCTTGATACAAATTCAATAGTAAAACACAATAACACAAAAAGTAATCAAATTTACTACGGCTAAGGGAGAATACTTCTCAAGAAAATTTAGCTAAATTCACCAAATATTAAATGTTACATAAATACTTAAATCTATTCTAATCATCAATGTCTATACTAGCCTTCTAAAGTCTTCTTGTTAGAAGACTTAAAATTAAGTTTTATGGGAAATCTTCTAACAAGAAGACTTTCGAAGACTTTCCAGAAGACTTATAATTAAGTCTTCTGGGAAGTCTTTTAATGTCTTCTTGTTATAAGACTTATAATTAAGTTTTATGGGAAGTTTTATAATAAGAAGATGCTAAAAGACTTCCTAGAAGACTTATAATTAAGTCTTCTAGGAAGTCTTCTGGGAAGTCTTCTAATGTCTTGTTTTTAGAAGACTTATAATTAAGTTTATGGGAAGTTTTAAGTCTTCTGGAAAGTCTTCTAATGTCTTCTTGTTAGAGATTTGTAATTAAGTTTTATGGGAACTCTTCTAACAAGAAAACGTTAGAAGACTTTCCAGAAGATTTATAATTAAGTTTTTTGGGAAGTCTTCTAATGTCTTCTTGCTAGAAGACTTATAATTAAGTTTTTTGGGAAGTCGTCTAATGTCTTCTTGTTAGGAGACTTATAATTAAGTTTTATGGGAAGTTTTCTAATAAGATGACGTTATAAGACTTTGTAGAATCTGAGAAGTCTTCTAATGTCTTTTTGTTAGAAGACTTATAATTAAGTTTTATGGAAAGTCTTTTAATAAGAAGACGTTAGAAGACTTTCCAGAAGACTTTCTAGAAGACTTATAATTAAGTCTTTTGGAAAGTTTTCTAATGTCTTCTTGTTAGAAGACTTATAATAAACATATTTGATAACCTCTAAATTATCACCAATAAAGTTATGGATTTCATTCAGGACCCCAAATATTGTCTAACACATATGAATTAATAATAAAATTTTAAAAAATCATTTTAAATTTGAAGAAAATGAAGGTTAATTATACATTATCGTAGACAACTTTCGTGGAAGACTTCCTTGGATGTCTTCCATTCATGTCATTTTTTCAATTGAAAATTTACAAAGGAAGACTGGAAGTTTTCCAACTTTTCTTTGTTGACAAAAATATTTAGGAAGACTTCGAGGAAAGTCTTCCTCGATAAACATGTTACTTTTACAATTGACCAATCTGTGTCAGAAATTTGTCTTTCTCCAGAAGACTTCCGTGGAAGTCTTCCGAACTTTTAAATTAAGTCTACTTATGGTCCATGGAAGTCTGCGTAGATTACTTTTGCAATTGACTATATTTGATTTTTTTGGAGAAGAGTTTCAGGGAAGTCTTCCGCTGGAAAACTTCTCTGAAAGTCTTCTTTCGCTAACTTATGTTTGACCAGAATCACTGAATAAAAATCTGGAAGACTTCCACGTAAGTCTTCCTCTCGAAGACTTACATGGAAGTCTTCCAATTTAAATTAAATGTTCAAGTTTATATTTTCAATTGCAAAAACCTACGCAAACTTCCAGAGACCGTAAGCAGACTTAATTTAAAAGTTCGGAAGACTTACCGATAAGTCTTCTGGAGAAAATCAAATTTCTAACACATATCGGTCAATTACAAAACTTACCTATTTATCTGGGTAGAGTTCCATGGAAGTCTTCCTAAATTTTTTTGTCAACAAAGAAATGTTGAAAGACTTCCACGAAAGTCTTCCTAAAAAAACACACAAAAAGTCAATTGCAAAACTAACTTATGCTTTGACCAGGAAGACTTCCGTGGAGTCTTATCTGTCCAGAAGACTTACGGGTAAATCTTCTCTGTCTTGTAGAGTTACATGTAAGTCTTCTCGCGAACAAATATGGGTAAATTATTCGATTCATACCTTAAACCACTGAGAAAATTTGCTTAGTTGTCCAAATACACATAACTTCACCAAGACAGCTACTCAATCATTAATGACCAGGAATCATGAGCTTGAATAACTATATGAACCTTAAAAACTTTGGAATCAATAACCTTAGTTTTTTGGATGAACATAGAAAGAAATTGAGAAATTATGGATAAGATATGAGATAGAATGAGTGAAAATCGTTTTTTATGCATTAAGAGCTTCATATTGGTTGTTCATGGTTCTTGAGTGAATTGATAGCAATGACATTTTCGTGAATAATTGATGAAGATGAGGATGATAAAGTAAAACAAAATATTTGAAGACTTACTTAAAGTCTTCCAGTAAGTCTTCCAGAGATATTTTCGTAAATAATAAGAACTTTTGAGGTGAATATGGTAAGTCAATTTTTTTTTAAAAGAAAGATTAGTTTTGTGTTTAACTTCAAGTTTTGAGTCATTTTTGCAAAAAATCTTTAATTCGTTTCTCTCATATAATCAATTTTTTTTATTTTTATCTATTTGTAACCACTCTGATATTTGACATTTGGATATCTGAAAATATATACTTTTTACCAGGTATATTATACATATAAATAAAGTTAAATTAAAAAAATATAAAATTATAATATTGTATAAACATAATACAAAATTGTTAACTTTCAAAATTTTAATAATTAAATAATTAGTTTAATAATAAAATAATGGTAAGATTTTCATAAAATATAATAATAATATAGTTTGTATATATTACATATATAAATTGTTGAATGCATGTACATATATGCCTATACCTAATCGGAGTGAACATCCGTTTCAAAAATACTAATTGTAAATTGCTTCGGTTTTATGGATAGTGCATATTAATATTTATTTTGCTCTATAGAATTACATATATCCATAATGTTTTCATCAAATTGAAATGGATAAACTATCAAATTCATATTTACAGATATTTTATCACTCCTAGTTCAAAACCTCAAACCTCCTAAAATGCATATATATGGTTGACTAAAAACCCTAGTTTCATTCATTCATTCAATGAAGTTTATTTTAGTTTGAGTTATATTGTTGTGGTAAGTTTGTTATTAGCAATTTTAGAAAAAGTTTGTTATTAGCATTTTTTTAATTACTTACAATATCTAAATATGTAGACACTGTACTATACAAATAGTCTGAACATTCCCACACAAGCCAAACATTCTCGCACAAGTTCGTAGTCACATACAATTAAAAGTAGCAAACTAAATTTCCATACAAAAAGGTAATCACCAAATCAGCTAATTGTATGAAAGAAAGAGGGTGCCTTTTCAATGTTTAGATTAGAAAATTTCCCCATAAGTGTTTGGGTAGGTGAGCTCACTAACTAATCTCTTTTTTTTAATTCCTTCCTAGCTATATCTTTAAACTGTTCAATTGTCTCTGTCTTCTAATAATTCTTGTAATATGGATTAATGTGATTCTTTACTTTAAATTCCATGTATAAAGTCTTTGTCTTTGGTAAAACAGTAAGTTTTATTTTAAAAAATTTATGAAATTTTCAAATGAAAAAATAATATGAATACTAGATCTTTGCAGGCGCATGTGGACATAATTTATTATTATATGCACTATTTTAAACGCACTATTAATTATATATTATTATATGCACTATTAATTGAATATCAGTATTAAATTTATTATATTTGGATAACAAAATAATATATATATATATATATATTATTTTAAAATGTATAATAGTTTTTAATATAATTAATATGTTAATTTTAATTATGTAACAAATAGAATTATTTATTAAAAGTTATAACGACTAATCATTCTAACTTTTAAGGTGAGCATTAGAATACGAAAAATCACTTCGCAAATAATAGTATTGATAGATAAATGTATTTTTTTATTGAACGAGCAAAAGAATATAAAAGATTGGTTGAGTTGTTGGTTGAGTTGGGACTAGGGAGAAAATATATAAGAGTTATTTATAAATTTGACTCAAAACTCA
>CAJHQP010005179.1:0-48204 GCA_905132765.1 Moricandia arvensis | reverse complement strand
TAGAGTGAATGGGTTCGTATATACCATCTAAAGCCCATATTTGCAAAATGACCTTGGGCTTCGATAAAGAAAAAAGGTGTATCCTTTCAGCCTTGGTTAGACGGAAATGCCCTTATGTTACATCGCGTGGTTTGGTCGGAGTATTCGATGTGTGTCAGAGCGACGATACACGGAAAGGGGATTAGTCGTGTACAGAGCAGTGGATCAGAACAAAAGTGCGTCAGAGAAGGACTAACCGCTGGATAAAGAAAGAACTTTCCGTCGTTATGAAATTCATTGTTCGGAGCGACAATCTGCTGGGTAAAGAGGGAAAACGTTCTCGTTATAACCTTCATAGCGTCGGGTAAGTGTTGCTTGGTGCGGTATGGGGTTGGTGGGATTGATACTAGGGTTTTATAGATTAGCATATATATACTTAGCGGTGGGAGAGAGATGGGGAGTGAGAACGAAAACTGGGGATTGAGAGTTTGGGAAGTTAGAAACTCGTTTGACAGTGTTCATTCATTCTTAGAGGAAAGGTATGACTTTTTCTGAGATAAATTCATCAAGAACATTTTGTGTTTTTAATTGAATAGGAAAATAATGAAATAGTCTGATATCAACATTAGTAATGACATTTGTGAGTGGTTTATGATGAAGGAGAGGAGGACTTGTTCAAGTTCAAGCAATGGGACATCTTGTGAGAGTTGTTGTTGGTACTGGGCAAGACTTGCCCCAAGGGTATGGAGGTTCGATATAGACCACACACAGGTGAAATACGATGTTGTGTTGAAAGAGAACGAAAACTACGACGCCTTGATGGAGATGGTGAGGAGTAGGTATGATGTACTCCTTCCGAACCAGTGGCCTTGACCTATGACTGGCCGGACTGGATGAAGGTTCCTGGAGACTTGACCACACCACCTGTGGACATACTGGAAGACGGAGATGTGGAACTCTTCATGGGCAGTGAGGATGGACTTTGTTAATTTGACAATGTGCGTAACCTTCGGTAACATTGAAGTTGGTCGCTACCACACAATGCGTTGTCAGGAGTTCGGGCTGACAGAGGATGGGACAGAGGTTGTTCCACCTAAGCCTATCCCTTGGAGAGGTTAGTCACATATTGTCTTTCTATATATACATTGAATGCTAAGATGAAATTTGGATGCTAATATAAATATTTACATGCTAACTTCCGTCATTTCGTGTGGGTGGGTATCTACAAGTAAGTGAAGAAAAGTTGATGTCCATCTGCACCAATGAGCAGATGGAGGAGATCCGAAGGAACGCTGTGCGTCTGACACCGAGTCAGATACACAAGCCACTAACGGACCTCCCTGACACCACGTCTGAGACTGAATCATCTGAAGATGTGGATGTCTTCAGACGAAATGATGATGGGGAGATAAGGCTTGTGGAGTGGCATGATGGTGTTAACAGCGTAGGAGAAATGCCTACTCAACAACCAGCAGACAGAAACCTAAGCTTAGCCATAGGTAATGAGGAAAAGGTCCATTGTTTACCTTTGGTCAGTTAGATGGTGCTATAAAAGATAGTTAACTTGGTTGTTGCCTGCTAATTTGTTTTATGACAGTAACGGCTGGCGGTGAAGAAGGAGTAGGGGGATCAACTGATAAGGGAAATCGATAATGATTGATGCAGAAAATGGGGGTGGTCAGTTCTTCAGCTCGCATGATTTGATGAACATGGTAAGTTAAAGCGTGATTGCTAACTCCAAGTTTAACCGTTAAAGAATCTGATATTGGTAAAATTAAAGTTCACGGTTTAAATGCATATGTTTAATAATGGTTTCCAGATGATGATGGAATGGGCAAGAATGAACGTCTCTTTGTTGGGCAAGTCTTTCAAGACCGTGAGGCTTTCAAAGTCCACATGTCGCTCTATGCGTTGGCTAACAAGTTCAGATACTTTGTGAAGAAGTCTGCGATCGGGAGGGTTGTCCTAAAGTGCATCGGAGTTAACTGTGACTGGCGTGTCTACGCAACTAAGATCCCAAGTTGCCAGCGGTTTGAAATCAAGACGTTGGAGGACACCCACCGTTGCACTGTGGAGGAGAGGGAGAGTTTAGGAAACATGCAACCTCCTCAATTGTGGGAGGTATTATGCGAAGCAAGTACGTTGGCACAGGCAGTGGGACCAAGACCCCGAGCTGTGAGAGAGATGATGAGGACGGACCACAGTGTTCCGATATCTTTACTGGACTGCTTGGAAGTCCAGGGAGATTGCCTATAGAGAATGGACGTGAAATGCTGAGGAAGCGTATAGCACTTTACCTTCCTACCTCCAGCAGTTGGCAGTCGCGAATCCTGGGACTCTGGTAGCTTGGAGACAAACAAGGGGGCTGATGGTAGGCAGCGTTTCAAATTACCTCTTTCTGTCTTTTGGGGCAAGCATCGCAGGATTCGCTTTCATGAGAAAGGTGATTATCATTGATGGGACTCACTTGAAGGGGAAGTTTGCTGGTGTTTGCTCACAGCAAGTGCACAAGATGGGAACTATCAAATATTCCCAATTGCATTTGGGTTGCGATAGCGAGAATGACCTTTCGTGGACGTGGTTCTTCACCAAGCTCCTTGCCGTGGTGCCGGATTCTGAGAACATTGTATTTGTCTCAGACAGACACACTGCTATCTACTCTGGAATACGCAGGGTAAGCATCTATTACCTTTACCACTTATCAAAATTTAAGATTCGATAATTGTAATGGATATATAATTAATACCCTGCTAAGACGTAGGTTAGCAGTTCAGTGTAATCGTTACCTGTCTAAGATTAAACAGTTACAAATAGTGAAATGATAAATCCTTAGTTATCTGCTAATATTGATGTTACCTTGTCGACTTATTTGTGTTCATTTATTAAGTTAGCAGTTCAGTTATGATGGTTATCCGTGTAAGATTAAACATAGTTCACAATCGTTAAATTGTCAAGACTTATTTATCTGCTAATACTGATGTTACTTTGTGGACTTATTTGTGTTCATTTGTTAGGTTTATCCAATGGCCAAGCATTGTGCTTGTTTGCTACATCTCCAGAGGAACGTCCAGTCCATCTTCAAGAAGAAACATTTGCTCTACATCATGGGAAAAGCAGCACGGGCTTACAAGTTGGACGATTTCCACATCCACTTCAACGAGCTCAAGGTGGTGGACATTGGCTTGTGCGGATTATCTGATCCGAATAGACTGGAACATTGGGCTAGGTCTCATTTTGATGGAGCAAGGTACAACATTATGACAAGTAACCTTGCTGAATCACTTAATGCGGCACTATCTGAGGCTCGTGAATACCCAATTGTCCCGCTGCTGGAGTATATCAGATCAATGATGATGGGTTGGTTCTCTGCAAGACGTGAAGCAGCTGCAAATAACTCCAGCTCGCTAACTCCCAAGGTTAACGATGTCTTGACTAAGAAGTTTCACCGACTCCACCGGATATGCGAACAATCACATCATCGAGAATGAGTACGAAGTAGTTGATGACAATGGGATGTACTACCGTGTGGATCTTGATAAGAAGACTTGCTCTTGCAAGGAGTTCGAGGCGCTGGCCATCCCTTGTGCGCATGCTGTGTCAGCAGCTATTTACGCAAAAGAGTCTGTGGAGAGTAAGGTTTCTGTGTTTTACACAACCGCATACTGGGCTGCAGCATACGCTGGAAGCATCAAACCGGTGGATCATGCCAAAATTGCTGCCTATAAGTTTGGTGTTGAAGGAGAGAATGGCCACCTTCGCCCTCCAGCAACTCGTCGCCCACCAGGTAGGCCAAGAAAGGCAAGGATTCCATCACGTGGAGAGTTCAAGGTTTGGGTCCTTTTTACAGTCAAATGACGTTTTAGCGTTTATTATGACGGTTAAAAGATACAAACACTGGTAACATGTAAAACATTTGTTGAATGCAGGCGACTGGTGGTTTGAAGCGCCGCAGGACTTGCAGCAGATGTGGAGGAACTGACCATAACAAAGTCACTTGTAAGATGCCTATCTGAAGATGAAGGAGAAGACTATGTAGGGGTGAGTGGAGTTGTAGTGTTTCTTTTGTAATGGCCAGATCTGGGGCGGCCTTCTTTTTTATGGTATGAACTCTTGTTATGATGTACTAAAACTAAGTTCCCCAAAGCTGCCCACATTGACACATACTATGTGCAATGGAGGGTGTGGATCTACTCACCCATTTTCAAATATCCACTTGTTGTAATGTTATTTTATGAACTCTTTCAACTATGTTATGTTTCTAAGTTTCTATGTTAACTGCTTCATGGATATAAGGGTAATTGATAATTCGACTGAATCCGATGACTTAACCGTTAAGATGGGTGTTTACGCACAGTCTGACTGAATCCCATGTAAGTTAACAAACCATGACGCACGCTAATCATGTAAGATAACGGCCAAAGTTAACGAGGATCTAAGTTGTATGTTAACTGATAAGAGAAAACA
Source organism: Moricandia arvensis (assembly GCA_905132765.1). Classification (NCBI taxonomy): domain Eukaryota; kingdom Viridiplantae; phylum Streptophyta; class Magnoliopsida; order Brassicales; family Brassicaceae; genus Moricandia; species Moricandia arvensis. The sequence continues at coordinate 43,761 of CAJHQP010005179.1, read as the reverse complement.
TAAACAAAAGGGTTATGTTTTGTTTTCAACTTAGTATGGATGGTAAGTGATGAATACAATTATGTTTTGTTTTCGATTTTGTTAACTGCTAAGAGAAAAGTTAGAAATGAGAAATCCGGGGGAAGAAAAACTAAAAACGAAACAGGCAACATCACTGAGTGTAGCGATAAGTACGAAACAGAGAAGAGAAAATACAATTCAAACAGAGAGAAATGAGAAATCCGGGGGAAGAAAAGCTAAAAACGAAACAGACATCAGCATTGAGTGTAGCGATAAGTACGAAACAGAGAAGAGAAAATAAAATTCAAACAGAGAGATCATCGAAGAGTTTAACAGCCAACTGCTTGGCTGCATCTGGGAGCATACGAGGAGTTATAGCCTTGCAACCACCAAGACCATCGACGGCGTGAGCTTCGATAAACAGAACTGTCATAACTGCTGCATCAGTATGAGTGGAGCTTTGCGGTATTCCCTTGCATCTGGAGACTGTAAAGGGCTTCAGCGCTGCGTTACCTTCCGTATATCCGAGGTGCTTGAGAACATATGGGATGAGGTTAGCAATTGGAGTAAGCTCCTTCTTCAGCAAACTGTCAATTCGAAGGGACGTGTTGCAGTCCAAAACATGGAGAGTGTTCGCTTTCAAATCGAGGCAGACTCCAACCCAGTGTGTCCTGTCAATGTTAAATGGGAAATATATCCTCTCAGGCGCCTTCGGAAGGGGGCTTTCTAGTGGGACATTGTTGAACTTAAGCTTCACACGGTCTTTTAATGCTGTCTTGACAAAGCGAGAGTGGTGGTTCATTAAAGACACTGGAAGGGTTGTGTCATATATACCAACTTTGGGACTAGAGGCAGGACCACGAGATACAACTCCGATAAGGGCGTTCACGACACAGGAGGTTAATGTGGTCTTGCGATGACCAATATCACAAAACTCGGCCGGAGTCACTGCATACCCTGTGTTCAGAATCACCATCCTGTAACGTATATAATTAACGGTTAATAATATGATTTGAAGGTTACGGAAATACTTATAGGTTACGAAAATGGAATATTGATATCTCCTTACGATTCATTTAGCAATTTCTGTTCCATAAGCTCAAAACGTTTCTCAATATCAGGTATTATGGATAGACCAGCTGTTACTTTAGGATCACATTTGTAGTCTTTGAGAACAACCGGAGCGACCTTTGCCCTTTTGCTCTTACGCTGCTCCATAGCCTCTTCTTCGTGTCCCTTGGAAACGGGTGCATCCTCCTGCGATAGTCCGAGTGAGAAAGACGGCATTTCGAACAGATAAAAAGGTATTTGCATCTGATTTAGTGTGAACATGCATTAGCAATGCGCAAGAACAAACGAGCCATTGTTTCTAATAAAATAACAAGGAAATAAACAAAAGGATTACCTCGTCCATATCAACTTCTTCGGACACGGCCTCCTGGTTTACAGTAGGATCAACATCATCGGCTTGTTTGTTTTGCTGAATAAATCAGACAGAGTGGGATAGACATTACAAAGTGACACATATGTAATTATTTTTAGCGAATATGTGATATGGTAGCGGTTAAGTAAAAAGGTTACATGAGCTGTCAAAGGGATTACCTCGTCCATATCAACTTCTTCGGACACGGCCTCCTGGTTTACAGTAGGATGAACATCATCGGCTTGTTTGTTTTGCTGAATAAATCAGACAGAGTGGGATAGACATTACAGAGTAACACATATGTAATTATATATAGCGAGTAAGTGATATGGTAGCGGTTAAGTAAATTGGTTACCTGCTCTTCCAGTTGCTGCTCTTCCAGTTGCTGCTCCGTCTGATGATATAGCTATATTAATGTTAGCAGATAAACTAAGATTTATACTCCAAGTTATGTACTTACCAAATCCATATGTGTGGAATCATCAGCGTTGGGTCCTTCATGACCAAGTGAGGCCGGTCCTCCTGCTGTTGTTGCAGGGAGAGAAGCGCCAGAACCATCTGATGGTTCTCCTGCTGATGTTGCAGGGAGAGAAGCATCAGAACCAAGTGAGGCCGGTCCTCCTGCTACGTTCAAATCGCGAAGCACGTCGTTGATGCGGCAATCAGCAGCTTCTGATGGGATTGTGAAAACATTCATGGGTGGCTCTGTTGGTTCTGTGACGGTGGCAGGGATAGAATGGGTTGGTTTCGCAGCGAGAACATCGACAGTGGATCGCGGGCCCCCAATGGCATCAATTACACCATTTATTATCGCGGCCTGCATATCCTTAAGTTGAAGACTTATAGAATCACCGATCTTCTTGTCCAAGTCCTGGAGGCATCGTGAAATGGTAGACTGGAGGAGGTGCTGAGATTGACTAGTAGGAGGAACAAGTTTCTCTAACTTCGAATCCAGAGCTTTGTATATTCGATTCTCCAATGAGCGAATCATATCGTGAAACTCAGATGATCCATCGCATTCATAACCCTCCACAACGTGATCCTTGTCATTTTATCTTTCGGTTCTTTCTCTTTCAGTTTCTTTTCTCCCCTCAACCGTGAAAGGTCAAGAGCGTTAAGACCACCTTTAAACATTTCCTTCCTAAAAACAAAACCCTCATGGATCAATCGGACCATGTTGTCGACAACCAGATCTTCAGTCTCATCAATCCATTGAAAATCTAAGCCAGCAGACCAATCTTCGTAAGGATCATCGAGAATAGACTTCACTGGCACCTGCAATACACACGAACATGTCAATGGTTATAGTACAACAAAATGATTAGCGGTTAGATGTTGGTTATACAGATAAATAAATAGATGACTATGAATTAGTATAGATGCCAGCATCTTTGTTGTTAACAGCTAACATACCTATTACATAATATAGGTAACGGTTACAGGAAATGTTAGCGGCTAGAGGTTTGTTTTACATATAAGCCAATTACATAATATAAACGAACAACCAAAGGTAATAGTACAACAAAATAATTAGCGGTTAAAAGGTTGGTTTTACAGATAAACAGTTAGATGAATATTGATTAGTATAGCTGCCAACATCTTGGTTGTTAACATCTAACATAGCTATTAAATAATATATGTAACGGCTTGAGAAAATGTTAGCATTAACATATACCTTGCACTCGGAATCTATGGTCTTAGCGTGGCCGGGTATGAGACAATACTTTGTCTCCTGTGGTGGTTTACCCTGTCCTGCCACGTTCTCATCCTCTGTCAATGTCTCTTGGCCTGTCTGGGTCTCGCCGTCGCTTTCTGAATCCACTATGACAACACGTTCAGATTGGGTGACTTCTTCCTTAAGCTGAGGGATGGCAGAGAGCATAATCAGTTGAATTGCCTCAACGTAACCACGAATCGCGACGGACGTTTGTGATAGTGCGATCTCATCTTTCCCATTTAGTGATGCAGCGAGTGTTTGGTACGAGGCTCTGCCCCAGGGAAATGCGAGAAACTCATCTAGATCTCGAATCAACTCAACATGCTCTGGGATGATACGGGGGGTGTGTGAAGAGGCAAAGAGAATCGACGAGGTGATAGCAAGACACGCAATTTTTATCCTCAAATCTCTTGTTTTTACGACCTTGTTCTGTAACATGTCGATGGCTGTAGCGACGGTGCAGTACTTCAACGATCCAAAGAGTTCGTTCCAGTAGAGCTTCTCTTTAAGCGGATTCTTCTTCTTCTTCTTGAGGGGGATATTAGCGCAGTTCAAACCGGTAACGATGGCAAACTCTCGAAGTGACATTCTAATAGGGTTTCCAGCAAAGAGAAACCAAAACTCGTACTTTTTGTTAACCTTGAGGAGCCTCACGACGACGTGTTGCCCAAAGGCCCCAGAAAACGGCGGGTTGTCATCAATCGCAAGAATCCTCCCAAATGTTGAGTTCCGAAAGAACTCAAGCTCTTCTGGTTCGAGTGCGGCGATAATCGCTCTCGTGGTCTTGATTTTATGATAGGAATTGACACGGTCGCCCAACGGTTCATCACCGGCAGCGAACATTCTGGGCGGTACCAAGATATCTTCCATGGCTAAGATTAGGGTTTGCTCTATGAATTGGGGATTTCTGTAAAGAAAGAGATAAGCGCCGGAGAGAGAGAGAAAGGGAGAGTGTGACAACTGAGACGGTTCATCTCTGGTTTTAAATAAAAGGGACTTCGACAGGAAACTGAAGAGACATGAACCTGTGAATTGTCCAATGGGTGAAAAGGTGTAATCTGACACCTACTTACATACCACGCGCCTGTTCATTTCGAAACTGTGTGATGTGGTAAGGGTAAAATCGTCAGGAAAAAAGGTTTAGGAAAAAAGGATTATATGACATAATATAGGTGTGTTTAGTACATTTGTGCCAATTTCTGTTAAACCTAAGCTGTAGTCAATTTTAGACGGAGCTTCTTCTCTTCTTGTCGTTGTCGGAAACTAAACCTAATAAAAACGATAACACTCGATTTGTTCATCCTCTCCCGTTCCTGAAGTCTCGTGTTGGGTTAATCTGAGAAGAAGTTACAATGGCGAAGAGAGAGATTAGTAGCACTTTGAGGAATCTAAAGGTATGTGTTTTATCTTTACATGTAGCTTTATCCATCGATATGGACTCATGTTTGCGTTTACTACCTTCTATCTTCACGAAATTGAAGTGAAATACTCGATTACTGGAATGGGTTTCTTTTTGCTTTGTATTTAGAGTTTAAAAAACTAACCTTTAGACCTTAGCACCAGTTATAAAGTTGATTTAAGAGCAAAGTTGCAAACTTTCATTATAGAAACTGCGTTATCAATTATTTAGCTTTTGTAGTTTGTGGGTGAAAATACACTAATGTTGGTTCATGAACTTATATTGATTGGTTCTCTTTGTTTTTAGTTTATGCAAAGGTCTGCTGCGAAAGAGGAGAAGAAGAAGATTGATGAAGAGCCTAATGGGACCTTTTCTTCCCTCGGAACTGTTGCAAAGAAGTGGTACTGCTTCTTTTGTTGTTAATGTTTTGTTTGTTGTAGTTGTGTATGTGTTCTACCCTTTGTATCTGATATCATGTGTTTGGTTCTGTTTTCTAATGTGTGATTTTGATAATCGATGCAGTGTGGTTATAACAGACTGGGATCCTCAACCAGGAGCATTGCTAGGACGCATGTCGTTTCAGTCTTTTAACCCCTCTATCGAGGTTTGTTTCTATGGGGCTAAGACACGGTTGATGTTCTTCTTCTTTTGATCTTTCTGTAATAGAACTGTTCTTTCTTTAGAAACTGAATGAAGAGGCAACAAGCAGTCGAGAAACAGATGCTTCTACCACAAACTCTAGCAGTAATGGAGGAAGAATGTCTTTTAGGTCTATGCACCCTTCGATGTTGTATTCAAGTCATTATTGATAGCAGTGGTCTCTGTCACCTATCATTTGTTTATTTTCTGATTTTCTATCTCTTTACTATTTTGAATTTTCAGTGAATCGAAGATTGAGCCAAGCCGGGAAACAAATGGTGAGTTGAAAAGGAAACAGTCTGAGGGAGTCTCTGTGGAACAAAACCATCCAAGCAAGTCTCCGAGGAGCAGTGACAAACCATCACCGAGCAACAAAAGAGGCGGCGATGGTTTCAAGAAACCAAAGAGCATGAAGGCGGCCTGGAGCGTTTTGAAGCCACCAAAACCTCAAACCAACAAGGGTTCAGATTAGCTTACTGCAGCAAACTATTTGCACATCGGTTCATATGTGGTTGTAGATCACTCCTTCCGTTTGATAAGTTATAGCCAAAAGTTTTTGAACTCTCTACTTGGTTGTTTTACACTTGTGCTAGCTCAGATATATGGGAAACAGATCTTTTAAGATTTAAACCCATGATTACTATATGTATCTGCAGGAAAGAATAGATGCATTCAATTCATGCGGTCAAACAGATTCTACAATACTATCTGCAAACAAAAAAAATGAAGCAATTGAGAAGATGTAACAATTTGCAAATGATTATATGATTCTGTTAACTATTCTGCAGGTTTCCAGCAAGAAAAAGCATAGGTGACCAGAGGAGAGAAAGCAACACCAGAATATGAACTTGTAGAAACTATTAAACATGTATTAGATATCAAACTGCTAAAGCAATGTGTTACAGATAGAAATTCCATATTACAAATATCAAATTGCTAGGACAGCATTCATCTTTTGTCTGCTAATAACGTAGCATTATGTTCACAACATTCAAAGCATATTATACAGATATATTATACATCAACAAGTCTTCAAGTTCTTAGAGGAGCAAGCATACAAGACACACACTTCAACGTCTAGCTCCTCTTCTTGCTTTGAAGAACCTCTCCTTGATTGAGATTAATTCTTTTACAACTTCACTCATTCCCAAGCGGTTTGGTGGAGACTCTTCAGAACAACCAAGTCCCACTTCTAAAACCTTCGTCAAGCACTCAGCAGCAGGGAAGCCTATTCTAAGGCCGTTGGTAAGAACAGATTCGTCTGCGACATCCAAAACTTGCTCTGGCAATGCAGACCTGATGCAGCTACGAAGGGTAAAGTCTCCTCCGAACATCTCATCGGTTGGTCTTTTTCCACTGAACATTTCCAAAATGAGAATCCCAAAACTATATGCATCGCCATGTACTGATATTTCTCCTCCCATTGCATATTCTGCACCATAAGTATCAAACAAGACTGGAGCAAGAAATATACTCTCTCGGTTCCCAAAACAAGAATTTTCTACAGTATTTACGCATATTAAGAGTATAATGAATTTTACAATTAAATTTAATACTTATTTTTATATATCTTCAATCATTTTCAGCCGATGCTATTTAATAAGTTCAAATACTCTCAATTATATTTTTTTAAAGTATACAAAAGTACTTTAAGATATAAATAATTATCATTATGGAACAATAAAAAGTATAGAAAATTTTATTTTCGGAAATGAAAAGAGTATTAGCTTTCTTCATTTAAACATTATATATGTGATAGGTTTACCTGGTGCCGCATAACCGATGCTTCCTCTGACTCCAGCCGAGCTAAGTTGGTTAATGAAGGCTTCCTGGTCGTATTTTAGGAGGATCCGAGCAAGACCAAAGTCGCTAACATGGGCGGTTAAATCATCGTCTAGAAGAACATTGCTTGGTTTAAGATCGCAATGAGCAATAGCTTCATGGCAACTAAGATGAAGATACTCCAAAACAGAAGCCACATCTATCGCTATGTTAAGCCTTTCCAAAAGTGTCAGCGTTCTTGAGGGCCTAGATATCTCTTCAAATTCCTTTGGGTGCAGCCACATATCCAAACTTCCATTTGGCATGTACTCATAGATTAGAGCTCTGAATTCATTTCCTTGGAAATCGATACTCGAACAAGCTGTCAACAGTTTCACAAGATTACGATGTCTTATGTCTTTCAAGGATTCACATTCTGCCATAAAGCTCCTCATTGCTCCGCGTCTCTGCATGTTTAGAACTTTCACAGCAACAACCTTGTTCTCAGCAGAGAGAAAGGCTTTAAACACGGTACCAAAGCTGCCTGACCCGATCAAATTACTCGAAGAGAAGCCATCTGTCGCATTTCGAAGATCTCCATAACTTATCATTTCATGAAAAGCCCCCAAGGTGGCAGGAGTTACTTCATTGGTATTTTTCTTCTTTCTGCTTTTTAACCAACAAAGAGAAACTGAAGCTATGAACAAAAGCAAAAGCAAAGATATGCCTATGCTTACCCCAATAACAAGTTTCTTTCTTGAATTTCCTGCTGTTTGAAAAGAACATGGCTTTAGTCGCAGTTCCAAGATGCCTCCACAAAGATTCTTGTTTCCAGATACCGAGACAATAGTAGCATTTTCGAACTTTCCTTCTGTTGGCACATTTCCCTCGAAGTTGTTGAAGGATAGATTGAGATACTCCAACGAGCTAAAGTTTGCGAAATATTCAGGGATTCTTCCAGATAGATTGTTGCTTGAGAAATCAACTTCCTTAATACCCATCAATCCACTTATATCTGGAATGATTCCATCAAAAGAATTTCCTTGAAGATGAAGTTCTTCTAGTTGGAGACACTTTCCCAAAGTCTTTGGGATTTTCCCGGATAGCTTATTATGAGCAGCAGATAAATTACCAAGTTTTCCAAGTCGTCCAACATCTTCTGGAAGAGAGCCCGCCAATAAATTATTTGACATGCGTAGGGAAACAAGTGTTGAAAGTTCCACAATCTCCTGAGGGATAGTACCATTCAGCTTATTATTCTCGATATGTAAATCTAGCAAATGGCTACATTTACCAAGACTTGGAGGAATGATTCCTTCAAAACTATTGTTGGACAAATAGAGTTTTTCTAACCGAGTGATGTTGCCTAAAGAATATGGTATCTCTCCTGAAATTCTATTTGTATGGACACTTAAATCCACCAATCTTGGAAGTTTCCCAAAAGAGGTTGGGATTGGTCCTTTCAATAGATTTCTGGACAACAATAATGCTTGCAGGCCGATGAGATTCCCAATGCCATGAGGAATGCTTCCAGTTATGGAATTGCTTTGAAGAGCTAACTCGTTGAGGTTCATTGACAGATTTCCAATGGAGGCAGGCAAGTGACCCCCAAGCCTATTAAATGACACCACTAAGGTTTGCAGTCTGGTGCAGTTAGTCAAAGCAACAAGAAATTCAAGATCTCCCGCTGAAAAACTTCCCAAAGAATTGTGATTTAAGGATAGTATTTCCAAATATTGTAGTTTTGCAAAGCTCGGAGGAATACTTCCTGTCAGACTATTAAGCTCCAGATTCAAAAATTGAAGAGTTGAAATATTTGCAAGTGTTGATGGAATGGCTCCTGTGAGAGAGTTATTTCCGACAGACAATTTTTGAAGGTTTGGTAGCAAGTTACCAAAATCAGGCCTCAGGTTCCCAGAGAAATAATTACCAAACATGTTCAAATACTGAAGTGAGGACAAATTGTAAATTACAGGAGGAAAAACACCAGAAAAATGGTTTATTGGTAACAAGAAAGACACCATTTGAGTCAATCTAGCTATAGCAACAGGAATTTCTCCTTCCAGATTGTTTTCAGCAAAGGAAAGTGCTCTGAGGGATGTCAAGTTTCCTAGAGATACAGGGACTTTTCCTTTCAGGTTGTTTTTACCAAGGTCTAAAGAAACAAGGTTCCCCAATGAACCTAGTTCTGAAGGAAGACCTTGTCCAAGATGATTTGAAAATAAACCAAGCTCCGACAATTTAGAACAGTTGAACAGACTGGCTGGAATCCCTCCTCCCAGAAAATTGAAGCTCATATCCAAGTAATGAAGTCTAAACAAGTTTCCCAGCTCTTGAGGGATGGTTCCAACAAAAGAGTTACTATTTAAATCAAGTGTTGTGAGGAACGAAAGGTTACCAATAAATGGCGATATCACTCCACCCAACTGGAATCCTCCGAGGTCCAAACGAGTAACTCTCTTGTGTTTTCGGCCACATGTAACCCTCGTCCATCTGCAGAGAGGGGACGTGTTGTTCCATGAGGACAGCAGAAATTTTTTCTCCTCAGAAACTTGAGACTTGAACTTGAGTAATGCTTGCTTATCAGTTTCATGGCTATTCCCAAATGCTTCAAGTAACATGAGAGCAGTGAAAGAAAGGAAAATAAAGAGTTTCATGTTTCTTGTATTTTGCAGGAAATGAATACAAAGGATGGCTATTCAAAAATCAAATACAAATACAGAAGACTTTTCACATTGACCCATTCAAATACAGAACACTTTCCAAAAACAAATCAACAATCATAGCTATCACTAATTAACTCCCCACTCTCTACCACCCACCCTCCCCATCTTCTAAATTCCATTACTTTTTCTATAAAATTCAATTACTTTTTTAGTCCCCACTTGATCAAACCACATGAAGATAAGATGAAGATACCTTGCCCAAAAGACTGTGTCTTCCCCGATACTGATCAAATCCAAAATGCTGCTGGGATCATGTTTCCTCAAATTAGTGATGAACACAGAATATGAAGAGAAAAGAAAGAATAATGAATACAAAGAGATGAACAAAATGAATAAAAATAGAGAAATACCAACGTAGACGTAGAAAATTTTTTTTGTCTATCAAAATAACTTAAAAAAAAAATGACCAAAATAACTTTTATTAAAAGGTGTAAATATATATTTTTATGGAGTAAGTAATTTTTGGAGGTGAAGTTTAAAATTGAAAAAATAAAAAAAATATTATTTTTTCTAAAAATAAAAAAAATTAATTTAATCCATTTTGTTCTTGAAATTTATTTTTGTGATAAAAATTTAAAAAAGATTTATCTTAGAGATTTACCTAAAGAATATCTTTCAAACGTTTACTGGGGGCTAAAAAAGACTTTTGGGAAATCAGAGAAGGTCAAGACTAAAAAGATAAGTAATACCCAAGAGAAGTGGTGGTGAGTAGTCGTTAGATTTACCCGCCCCACACGGCGGGACTATTATATATAATATATATCTTGTTTTTGGTCAAACCTTTCACTGATAGTTAGGAGATAAGTTCACCCCAGTAAGTGGGAGTTTACAGACTGAAATAGAGCTGATTTTGCCACCAAATCAGCAACAGAGGTTTGTAAGGGAGGTATAAATCTAAGCGAGATATAAGCCAAAGGCCTAGCTAGAGGATAAATGTCATAGAGAGTACTTTGGTGGGTAGCATCAAACTTCTTTCCGTTGAGGAGTTCACAAAGGGACTTCGCATCCGAGTTGAGAGGATTAGAAGCAGCTGCCCAAGAGATAGCAGCCTTGATCGCCAGTGCCTCAGCTACAAGGGCAGAGGGAACATTATAGCGGTGAGACGAGAAAACAGAGCCTGCGTCTTCAGATGTCTCAGGGATAATTAACGGTTACTACTCAATGACTCTCAAGGTTGATGAAGAAGATATCGGAGGCCATGCAGATTTACTCCAAGAGGGTCTCTTCTCATCACTTACTCTCTTCTTGATAACTTTGTTTTTTCTTTGCTTCAACAATTGTACTGAAGGTTTGGGGAGGCAGGTGCAGAGAAACCAACTCCATGGCCTCGGGTTCCCAACAGAGAAAGGAACTCCTGCTCGGTTGATCAACCTGGAGAGCTCAACGATGCATGTGCCTGCCATGAATACAGAGTATCTAACAAGAGAATCAAGAACCATATAGTAGCTAACAGGAGAACTTGAGATGTATCATCCTGCCCTAAAAGCAATATCAACTCTTGACAAAACAATGATCATCATAACACTATTCTATTTCTATTCTAGGACAAACTGAAAATTATGATCAAGAACTCTACCAAAGAATACCCCTGCATCTGCATAAGTTGATTTCGAACCATACCACCGAACCTTTAACTGCAAGAGACAATGAAATTGTAATATAACTAAAGTAAACATCTTTAGAAACAGAACAAGTTCCGATCTTTGTAATAATCATCCCTCGCCTAATTCATTATTTCCAAATCACAAAAAAATTAAATCAAATCCCCATTAGAGATGAACTTCAAGAACACAAATAAAAACAAGAGTAGTGGCTAGGCGTACTTGGGGATAAAGAGCTTCAAGAGATTCTTTTCTATCGGAATCAATCGGACCTACGAAGATGCAATAAGGACCTTCCTCGTGAGGAAGCTGGTACTGGTGAGTTGATTTCCCGCTGCTATTAAACATGCATTACATATCAAATTGCAATAGCAATAATGGTTTCAGATAAAAATTCCATATTACAAATATCAGATTTGGCTAACACAACATCATCTTTTGTCTGCTAATTAGTAGCATTATGTCCACAACATTCAAAGCATATTATACAGATATATTATACATCCACAAGTCTTCAAGTTCGTAGAAGAGCAAGCATACATGACACACACTTCAACGTCTAGCTCCTCTTCTTGCTTTGAAGAACCTCTCCTTGATTGAGATTAATTCTTTTACAACCTCACTCATTCCCAAGCGGTTTGCTGGGGACTCTTCAGAACACCCGAGTCCCACTTCTAAAACCTGTGTCAAGCACGCAGCAGCAGGGAAGCCAATTCTAAGGCCGTTGGTAAGAACAGATTCGTCTGCGACATCCAAAACTTGCTCTGGCAATGCAGACCTGATGCAGCTACGAAGGGTAATGTCTCCTCCGAACATCTCATCGGTTGGTCTTTTACCACTGAACATTTCCAAAATGAGAATCCCAAAACTATATGCATCGCCATGTACTGATATTTCCCCTCCCATTGCATATTCTGCACCATATATCAAATCAAACAAGACTGGAGCTAGAAATATACTCTAAATGTTTATAATAAATTGATTATTACTTTTATTATGCACTTTTCAATAACTATCAACCTACCTTAAAGATATAGAAAATTTATCTTTATTGAATAAGAAAAATGTATAGAAAATCTTACTTTTGAGAACGAAAAGAGTATTAGTTCTTTTCTTAAACATTATATGTGTGATATGTTTACCTGGTGCCGCATAGCCGATGCTTCCTCTGACTCCAGCCGAGCTAAGTTGGTTGATGAAGGTTTCCTGGTCGATTTTGAGAAGGATCCGAGCAAGACCAAAGTCACTGACATGGGCGGTTAGATCATCGTCTATAAGAACGTTGCTCGGTTTAAGATCGCAATGAGCAATAGCTTCATGGCAACTAAGATGAAGATACTCCAAAACAGAAGCCACATCTATCGCTATGTTAAGCCTTTCCAAAAGTGTCAGCGTTCTTGAGGGCCTAGATATCTCTTCAAATTCCTTTGGGTGCAGCCACATATCCAAACTTCCATTTGGCATGTACTCATAGATTAGAGCTCTGAATTCATTTCCTTGGAAATCGATACTCGAACAAGCTGTCAACAGTTTCACAAGATTACGATGTCTTATGTCTTTCAAGGATTCACATTCTGCCATAAAGCTCCTCATTGCTCCGCGTCTCTGCATGTTTAGAACTTTCACAGCAACAACCTTGTTCTCAGCAGAGAGAAAGGCTTTAAACACGGTACCAAAGCTGCCTGACCCGATCAAATTACTCGAAGAGAAGCCATCTGTCGCATTTCGAAGATCTCCATAACTTATCATTTCATGAAAAGCCCCCAAGGTGGCAGGAGTTACTTCATTGGTATTTTTCTTCTTTCTGCTTTTTAACCAACAAAGAGAAACTGAAGCTATGAACAAAAGCAAAAGCAAAGATATGCCTATGCTTACCCCAATAACAAGTTTCTTTCTTGAATTTCCTGCTGTTTGAAAAGAACATGGCTTTAGTCGCAGTTCCAAGATGCCTCCACAAAGATTCTTGTTTCCAGATACCGAGACAATAGTAGCATTTTCGAACTTTCCTTCTGTTGGCACATTTCCCTCGAAGTTGTTAAAGGATAGATTGAGATACTCCAATGAGCTAAAGTTTGTGAAATATTCAGGGATTCTTCCAGATAGATTGTTGCTTGAGAAATCAACTTCCTTAATACCCATCAATCCACTTATATCTGGAATGATTCCATCAAAAGAATTTCCTTGCAGATGAAGTTCTTCTAGTTGGAGACACTTTCCCAAAGTCTTTGGGAGTTTCCCTGATAGCTTATTATGAGCAACGGATAAATTACCAAGTTTTCCAAGTCGTCCAAGATCTTCTGGAAGAGAGCCCGTCAATAAATTATTTGACATGCGTAGGGAAACAAGTGTTGAAAGTTCCACAATCTCCTGAGGTATAGTACCATTCAACTTATTATTATTGATATGTAAACGTAGCAAACAGCTACATTTACCAAGACTTGGGGGAATGATTCCTTCAAAACTATTGTTGTCCAAAAAGAGTGTTTCTAACCGAGTGATGTTGCCTAAAGAATATGGTATCTCGCCTGACATTCTATTTGTATAGACACTTAATTCCACCAATCCTGGAAGTTTCCCAAAAGAGGCTGGGATTTGTCCTTTCAATAGATTTTGTGACAAAGCTAATAATTGTAGGCCTATGAGATTCCCAATGCCATGCGGAATGCTTCCAGATATGAAATTATTTCGAAGAGATAACTGGTTGAGGTTAATCGACAGATTGACAATGGAGGCAGGCAAGTCACCCCCAAACCTATTGCATCCCACATTTAAGGTTTGCAGTTGGGTGCAGTTAGTCAAAGCAACAAGAAATTCAAGATCTCCCGTTGAAAAACTTCCCAAAGAATTGTCATGAAGGGATAGTATTTGCAGATTACGTATTTTTGAAAAGTTGGGAGGAATACTTCCTGTCAGACTGTTAAGCTCCATGGCCAAATATTCAAGAGCTGAAATATTTGCAAGGGTTGATGGAATGGCTCCTGTGAAAGAATTTCTTCCCAGAGACAATTCTCGAAGGTTTGGTAGCAAGTTACCAAAATCAGGCCTCAGGTTCCCAGAGAAACCACTACGAAACATGTCCACAAACTTTAGTGAGGACAAATTGTAAATTGCAGGAGGAAAAACACCAGAGAAATGGTTTATTGCTAAGTCAAAAAGCACCATTTGAGTCAATCTAGCTATGGCATCAGGAATTTCTCCTTCCAGATTATTTTCTGCAAAGGAAAGTTCTCTGAGGGATGTCAGGTTTCCTAGAGATATAGGGAGTTTTCCTTTCAAGTTGTTTTTACCAATGTCTAAAATAACAAGCTTCATCAATGAACCTAGTTCTGAAGGAAAACCTTGTCCAAGATGATTTGAAAATAAAGAAAGGTCCAACAATTTAGAACAGTTGAACAGACTTGCTGGAATCCCTCCTCCCAGAAAATTAAAGCTCATATTCAAATGCTGAAGTCTAAACAAGTTTCCCAGCTCTTGAGGGATGGTTCCAACAAAAGAGTTACTATTTAAATCAAGTGATGTGAGAAACGATAGATTACCAATAAATGGCGATATCACTCCACCCAACTGGAATCCTTTGAGTTCCAAACAGTGACTCTCTTGTGTTTGCGGCCACATGTAACCCCAGTCCATCTGCAGAGAGGGAAGGAGTTGTTCCATGACGACAGCAAAACCTTTTTCTCCTCAGAAACTTGAGACTTGAACTGGAGTAATGCTTGCTTATCAGATTCATGGCTATTCCCCAATGCTTCAAGTAACATGAGAGCACTGAAAGAAAGGAAAAGAAAGAGTTTCATGTTTCTCATCTTTTGCAGGAAATGAGTACAAAGAGATGACTATTATGTTTATAATGAATATATTTCAAACGTTTATTGGGGGCTATTATCTTTCACATTGATCCATTCAAATACAGAAGACTTTTTCGAGAGTCAGATATAAGTCAAGAATAAAAAGACAAGCAATTCTGAGATATCTGAAGGTAATAAGGGTAAGTAATACGCAAGAGAAGTAGTGAGTAGTCGTTAGATTTACCCGCCCCACACGGCAGGACTATGATATAACTCTTTACCCGCCCCACACGGTGAGACTATTATACAAATTTTGTTTTTATTGAATTAGTATTAGGCTAAGAGGAATGTACTTATGATCAATCTAAAGAGAATCACTTGCATTGGATACGACAAGTGGTGGGATTCATCCGTGGATTGTTATGAGGCTCTATTCCACTTGCTGGAGGCTTTTGGATTGTTCTGTAACTTTAAAATCCTGCTGCTATTGAGCTTCTAGTTGGTTTTTGGAGGTTTAATCTTCTTCAAAAAATTTCCCTTTGATACAAACATACACTCGATTAAAGCGTACGAGAAGAGGGAGATTTGAGGATGTTCCTTACAGTTTTTGCTCACATTGCTTTTAAAACTCAATCATTAGTAGAAATTTTGTGATGTAATGAACTTTTTTGCAGGTTTTTGGGCGATATCCTCAGGGATAGTTTACGGTTACTACGCATTTTGGGCGAAGGCCATACAACATTACTCCAAGAGGGTCTCTTCTCATCACTTACTCTCTTCTTGGTAACTTTGTTTTTCTTTGCTTCAACAATTGTATTGAAGGTTTAACAGAATCTATTTCGTGTGTTCTCTGCAGTTTGCATGGATTCTTGTCAAAATAGCTTGGCACACTTCTAAAAAAAGCTGAGCAAACCTTCATTTTGCTCAGCAGCAAAATGTCAAACTAGCTTGCCCACGGCTGCAATAGCCAAGCCCTAGTCAAACGGATCACCTCCATAGACTGACTAAACACGAGACTGTTTAGTTGATGTCCAAAAATCATCCAATAGTTGTTACTAAAATTTCAAAATAAATGCGTCCGCCGGGAGTCGAACTCGGGTCTATTGCTTGGAAGGCAATTATCCTAACCGTTGGACTACAGACGCTTGATATCTTAGAGTCATGTTCTACCATTTTTATACTCAACTTTTGTGTTATCTACTCGTTACCTTGGCATTTGAATTATTGGGCATTGATTGCTAGACAACGAAACAGAAGTAGAACCCTGACGGTGGAAACATATCCTCCAAAAATGCTAAGAAAAGTACACTACAATTAACTTAAGTCATGTGAATACTAAGCAAGCATCACCCAGTTAAATAACTCTACCAGTCTACCATCTCCGTTTAGGTTACAATACATGACACAGCCCTAAAATCACAACCGAGACATCATCCTCTCTCTACAACAATAATCTACTTGGGTTTTTGGTCGTGATAGCGGTAAAGGCAGTGCACCAATCTCGTCTCACTGAATCTTGGACCTTGTCGCCCCCAACAAAAGGCGCCCAAGCTTCATCTCCTGAGTTCGCCATAGACCAGCTTACCTTCTCCGGTGCATTCTCAAAATCAAAGTTCAATGGAGGTGGAGGTGGCTGCTCTTTAGCTTTTCTGCTGGATTTATTTCTTCCTTGGCCTTCCAAATCCTGCAAATCCAAAATTCCATATTAACCACGAGTTTCATAAATAAAAAACGGCGGTGGAAGGTTCAAACTCTAAGCATGTTCACTCACGTCTGGATTGAAATCTGCTTTCTTGCTTCCTTTCTTAGGGGTGGTTCCATGTTCCAAATAGTACAGTACTTGGGTCCTGGACCGAAACCTACGCCCTGTGACTGGTTCGTAATAGTACTGCAAACACCGGATAAAAGACAATGTCAATCTCTTCGCATTTGCATTGGACTATAAGAAGTCTCAAATCACAATATTCAACAGATGAATCAAAGTAATGCTAATCACATTCCTAATCCCTTAGCCAATAAACACCATTAAGACACAACTAAATTCATACCAATCCAATGTCTGGTCGTCCTTGTAAGCATTGTGTGCTCTTTCTACTACAAGAACACACTTCACACTATCAAAGATGCCATTTTTCTTATCTATGGACATTGTAGCAGCGACGAATCTTCAATTCGAACAGTTGGAGCTACAAGGCAGGAGTAAAGAGAAGACATTTATATACCTTATCCACTGAACCAGCTGTAGCACCGGTGGTTCGAACCTTATCTTCAACTCTCCAACCATCAGGTAACCAATTGTCTAACGGCGCCGAACGCTTCCTCGACTTCGACTCCGGTAGTTGAGCCGAGTTATCCGGCGGTGGATTCACCTGTTCTGTACCGTTGGACATCGGGTTCCTCCTTGAGTCGGTCTCTGCTTCGCACTAGTTACTAGGGTTCCGTCACCGGCGCGAGGAAAATGCTTCAAAAAAAATTATTGATTAATTTATGTGCTTCTGGGTTTCCGATTCGGTTTAGGTAAACCGAAATCGAATATAAAACTAGAATTATTAAACCATTAACTTAAATCTCCGTATTACTACGCCATACTATACCGAACCGTACTCATTTCACATCTCGGTTCTTACCACACAATGTCACAAACTAAATTCACCGTAATCCATTAGGATAATCCGTTAAATCTTAACATCTAAATCGCACCAACGTTATGGAAATTTTCTATTAGCTGAGTCGAGACAATTAACGAAAAACTTGATTAGCTGAGCCGAGACAATTAAAGTATATGTCACATATTTATACTACACTAAGGTTATGGAACATTATGTTTTGACATGCTATTTCTTTTCGAATAATATGTGTCACGATTGACAAATTTTGAAAGTTGGGTATGTATAGGAGAAGAAAATATCAGTAAAATCAACTATCTAGTTTGACAAATAGTGTTTCTATTCAATATCAATAAGAATATAAAAGAAATAAATTGGTGTGGTATGCATAATTTAATAAAGAAATTGAATGCCTTTCTTTGAATTCAGTTGTTTCAAATCAAAATTACAAAGAACAATTTGGGTGAAGAAATGTGATTAACAAAAAAAAAAAATGGCGATTGGTAGTAGACTGTAAAAAGAAGCTCAAAGGGGTTTTTATCTTTTACTTTTACTTGAATCTTCCTTTGGTGCTTTCATGAAGTGTGATTAGAAGCACTTCCTATGCACAATTGATGGTCCCGATTCATCATACTCTGCCTTCGCAATCCACATCTGTAAAAAATCAAACACAACAATGTTTGTATCGATGACAATATATATTAATGTTATTATTAAGACCAAGTAGAAAATGTTAGCTATGTAATGTTTTCACCTGCTGGAAAGTACTAAGTGAAGCCAATATAGAGCCACCAATCCAAACACTGTACTTCCTCTCAGGTGGAGCTACGACCTTTATCTTCATACTACTCGGAGCCAAAGCTGTAATTTCTTTGCTCATTCTATCACCAATCCCACCAAACATTGTGGTTCCACCACTTAGTACAATGTTACCATACAAATCTTTCCTAATATCCACATCACATTTCATGATAGAGTTATATGTGGTTTCATGGATTCCTGGGTTTTCCATTCCGATCATTGATGGCTGGAACAGAACTTCCGGGCACCTGAACCGCTCTGCGCCAATGGTTATCACTTGTCCATCAGGAAGCTCAAAGCTTTTTTCAACGGAAGAGCTTGTATTGGAAGTCTCTAGCTCTTGTTCGTAGTCTAGAGCTATGTAAGAGAGCTTTTCTTTCATGTCTCTAACGATTTCACGCTCAGCAGTTGTAGTGAAAGAGTAGCCGCGCTCTGTCAGAATTTTCATGAGGTAGTCTGTGAGGTCACGTCCTGCTAGGTCAAGACGTAGGATTGCGTGTGGAAGAGCGTAGCCTTCGTAGATTGGAACCGTGTGGCTCACACCATCTCCAGAGTCCAAAACAATACCTAACAAAACAAAAAGCACCTCGAAATTTCTCAAACTAAAACCATATTATAAATTTCTATAAATCTAATCGTATGTAACAATGTGTTAGGCAAACCACAACAATTCAATATTAATTTATGTTATAGCTCCATGCTACATAAAATTATTTGAAATTATATAATTAAGAAATTAATTGTTTATTTTCTTATCCAAAACAAATTTGGTTCTAGTTCAAACAAAGTTTTCATAAAACCTAAAAACCAAACTACATCGAAAAACCAAATGCTAGTATCAATCAATAGTGAATCCATTGACCGCAAAGCTAATAAATGAACGAGTGTTAGGAAAAAGAGTGAAGTGTATGATACTAACCAGTTGTACGACCACTAGCATAGAGTGATAGAACAGCTTGAATGGCAACATACATAGCAGGGGTGTTGAATGTCTCAAACATGATCTGAGTCATCTTCTCACGGTTAGCCTTGGGATTAAGTGGAGCTTCGGTTAAGAGAACCGGATGTTCTTCAGGTGCTACACGAAGCTCGTTATAGAAAGTGTGATGCCAAATTTTCTCCATGTCATCCCAATTGTTAACAATACCATGTTCAATTGGATACTTGAGAGTCAAGATACCACGTTTTGACTGAGCCTCGTCTCCAACATAAGCATCCTTTTGTCCCATCCCAACCATCACACCCGTGTGACGAGGACGGCCTACAATGCTCGGGAAAACCGCTCTTGGTGCATCATCACCCGCAAACCCGGCCTAAACACAGATCTTACTATTAGAATGGTTTTTATTTTTTTTCATCAAACGGCTATTCTATTTACGATTAGTATTTTATAGTATATCATCATGTGATACATATCATCTAGAGAAACGTTACCTTAACCATTCCAGTTCCATTGTCACAAACAAGCGGTTGAATGTCTTCACCGTCGGCCATTCTTCAATCACAAAATTGGATCCTGAAACGCCTCGTCTCTGAATGGGTTCAAATTTTCTGAATAGAACAAAGGAGCTTCTCGTTATATCGCTCCAATGCAAACAGTTCTTGGCCATTAGTTTTTAGCTGGAACCTATATGTAAGAGTGTGACAACACGTGTTCACCTATTTTGGGTAAGGGGATATTTTACAGCCTAACCTGAACTAGAATGACGGTTTTGGTCCTGGTTCGCCGGAAGAATCGGGTTAGTGGATACTCGTGAATTGGGCAAATATGGATCATTGAGCCGTGAGATTATTAACATGATAAAGGTGACGTAACAATCAACCACAATCATGTGTTAAGGGATTATATTTATTTTAGCTCTGGTTGTATTTTAAAGTTTAATTCTTGAAATTGGCATCTTTGTATTTTGTTGTTGTTTGTCTGCATGTATCATTATTAATTATGATAGAAGCACCCTTATTGCTTAGAACTTCTAATAATTTTTCAAACAAAAACTATATTAATATTTTATTATAATTGAGTTAGATAATTAAAATAAATTTATTCTTATTAAAAAAAATTGAACTACTCTGTGTAAACACATATCTCATAGAGTTTCTAAAAAAAAATCATTTAAAAACCTTTATTTACTTTCTCTTTTACTTTTTATTAAAGAAAATTAGATTATGAGAAATTCTTGTAAATAATTCGATAGAAGTGCTCTAGCACATTACACATGATATATATTTTCGTAATGATTTATTTTCTGGTCGATTACAGTCCCATTTTGAAATTACAAATTTACAATTAAGGTGAGGCCAACGATGTTGACGTGTGTTCTCGGACCCTTCACTTTTCTTGTCTCTTTGAGATTGGTACTTCTTTCACGTGCCGCCATGTTCACAGTTGTCACAGAATACGTATATATATATACATATATATAGATATGTATGACAGTATGGTTAATGTATATTAATAATTGTACATAAATATGTGTTTTATATTCTTTCAAGTGCATAAGTATATATGTACATGTACGTTAACAAAATAGTACATTCGTTGTGTTTTTGATCAACTGATGTATGGTATAGATATACAGTATTTTTGATGCATTGTCTGCACAACATAATCGATACCTTGAAGCGCTTTACTGGGTAGATTTGAATAGGCGTGCCATTTATTCATAGTATAAGCATTTCAATGAGTTGTTGTTGTGACTCAGTGATTAAAATAGATAGATTTTCTGACGAGAAAAAATTGTCGTTCACCAGTAATAAAATCTTTTGATAAGTAGTTACGTGGTCCAACAAGACCTTTTTAGCATAAACAATAACTTCAACTCAAAATTATTCCAGGTTCAGATTATGATTGTTAATTAATGAAACCTTTCGGCGATACATCCCCTGATGCCATGATTTTTCTAGTTCAGACAACATAAAATGTATATAATTTTATATTTCCTTGCAAGCTTTTAATCCATTCAAGTAGTCTAAATACATACAACGTTAGGTTTTATTTGCATTTTCTTAGAAAGTAGAAAGCATCAAAATTAAGTAGTAATCGCAAGTGTGAGAAAAGCTTTATTCATGGTATGTTTGTGCCATAATTAGCGGGCTTAGAAGCATTTATAGTAATTATATCAATGAAACAATACACTTTTTAACGTTTAGTTGAAATTCAAACTTGTGGTGACGTAAAGATTTGAATAATTAAGCACCAACATTCAAACCCAGCACACTCTTTTAAAAGTATTTTTGAAACGATATTTTAAATTATTTTCAAAAATCTTTATACAAACTACTATGGTTTTTTTTTTTTGTTAAGAGCACAACAATACCAAAGTTCACAACAAATTTCTAGATTTTTTTTTCTCAAACTAAATTAAAAGAAACATCTGCAAACTTTTCAGATTAATACGTACAGAAGAATCAGAATGAATGAAAGCAAAGATAATTCACACAATTAAAGTTGAAATTATTTTAAAAAATTTCAACCAAAAATGAAAATTAAGGAGAAGAGCAACAGAGTTCTAATACTAAACAACCAGTGTGGATCTCTGGTCTAAACGTTCTAAGATTTGTACCTGAAGAAGGAGAAAACTACACCGTATCATCAGATTCTTGACTACTCTGTTTCTTCTCTCTGTTCATCATCTCAGGATTCAAGAACTTCATAAACGAACCCTCTGTCTCCTCTCTCCTTTTACCTTCTTCAGCCATTCTCCTCCTCAGCTTCTCTTCTGCGTCTCTCAAGAACTGAAACTTCGGCGGAGGCGAAGAAGAAGAAGAAGACCTGAAACACTTGTTAAACTCAGGCTCACCCTCTGTTTCGAACAGAGGATTGAGACCATGGTGTGAGTAAGACTCCAGAGGAGAAGCCCGAGGAGTGAAACCAGGGGTAGTACAGTCATTTGCTCCAGCCAGAAGATCACTCAGGCTTCTTGATTTCTCATCATCAGATTCCAAATCAGCTTTTGTCTCTTCTATGATTGTGAAGAGAAACCTCTGGTTATGAAGCTTCATGAGCTCTGCTTCAAACCCTAGCTCTCCTCCTCCACCCAACTGTTTCATCAACCCTAGCTCTATATCTTGAGTCCTCGAGATTTCCGCTTCTCTTCCACCATAGTTGTCATGTAAAGGTTGATGGTTTTTGAAGCAGAAGCGCTTGATAAGTTCCTTACCGTACCCAACTTGTTGTTCTTCTTCTTGGCTCTCTTGGCTTATGATGCTCTTTGTGTGCTTCTTCCATCTCAGAAGGTAATAGATTTCTGCAACAAGTGCTAGGAGAAGAAACACGAACACGAAACTCAACCCTATCCCTAACCCACTTATAGTCTTCATCTTCTTCTCACCCCAAATTCTCACATCACATGAAGAAAATGAAACCAAAATGTGTTGAAAAGCTTTTCCAAACAAGAAATATTTTAGCTGCAATTGATATTGTTAGAGAAGCAGAAGATGGAAACTTGCCTTGATGGTAAGATTGAAAGAGAAAGATAGTTTTGTGTATGTGTGTGTGATATGGATAGATAACTTCTCTTTCAGAGCAATTTAGGTTCACAAGTTGGTTTCCTTGTAATATTGGCACAAAAGGGCCAGCTCTTGGTGCCTTTAACTCAAAATTTTGAAAAAAAATAAAGAGAAATTAAAATACACTTTTTAATGTTCTTTTTGCCTTTTCAAATCTTGTACTTAAACAGTTATACATATGTTTAAAAGTTTATATATTGTATTGTTATAGGTTTTTAAGTCTTATATATATATATATATGACTTGATATGATATATTTGATAGAAGATGATAATGAGTCGTCTAATAATAAAATGTTTTTTCTTGTAAACGAAATTGTTGACAATGATGATAAATTTTTGACAAAGAAAATAGTTCCAGTGACTACATGCCACTGGCAAACGTTTGGAAAAGCAAGTTTTTGAACTATTTAAAACGTTATGCAGCTATATGAAATGATTTTTTTTGGTAATTATGTTAAGATGAAATGATTTCATTTCTACAATTAGTTTTATATATACGGGTTAAACTGCAACAAAATATATATGGGTAACAATATCATGAATGGCTGCGGGAGGATTTGTTAAATCTTGTGTTGGTGGTGGCAAGAGGAGAAAGGAATTATTCAGAGCAAATATAAAACAATTATTAAAAAGTTAGGCTTTGTGAGGAATAATAATTGGAGGAGCCACGAGGGGAACACTGAACATATGACTGGATAAGATAATAATTAGACAGAGCCAATGGTTAGACAACCCTCGCCCACAAAGTCATTTTAGCTGTTTGTTTCCGGAAAAAGAGCTTATTTCAACATGAACTTTACGGGTCGTGCCTATTCCTTCACGAATTTTATAGTAGTGCATATTTCATACTGAATTAAACAAAAACTCAAAAATACAACATGAACTTTATGCGTTGTGCCTTTTCATTCTCGAACTTTATAGTAGTGCATATTTCATACTAAACTAAACAAAATTGAAAAAATACTACATGAACTCTCAAAATCATTATTATATATATTAACCATAAAAAATTAGTCATAATTTAATTATCTAAATGACGTTATTTTAGATAAATAATGTAAAATTTAAAATTTAAAAAATATTAAATAAAATTTAAAAATTGTGCTTATATATATGTATAGATCGTCAAATGTGTAAGTCATCTGTTGATTTATAAAACAATGTCATTTTGGTAAATTTAGTTTTACAGAATTTATCCAAAATGATGTCGTTTTGATAAATTAACGTATGACTAACACCTCTGACGATTAATATATAAGCACGATTTTGAGAGTTTAAGTATTTTTGAATTTTTATTTAGCTCAATATGAAATATGCACTATTATAAAGTTTGGGAATGAAAAAGCACAACCCGTAAAGTTCATGTAGTATTTTTGATATTTTGTTTAGTTCAGTATGAAATATACACGACTATAAAGTTCGGGAAGGAATAGACATGTGCATTTATAAAGTACATATTTGAATCAATAATACATGATTTAAACTTATAAAATAATGATTTTTAAAATTAAATTTTAAAACATAAATAATTGTAGATCTATTTGATAAAACTAAAAAAAATGATATGATTTATTTGATAAAACTAAAAATTATTGTAATGTAATGTTTACATGATCAATACGAGAAAATTATTTTGGTCTAGAAATTAATATGTTCTTACTTTTCCACCAGTATGAGAATTCGAACATTCCAAAATTAATTTTTAATGATATAAAATTTAACCAAAATGAAATTATTTTATAAATTAACGGATGACTTACCTTTGACGAACAATATATATATATATATATATAATGATTTTGAGAGTTCTTATAGTATTTTTTAATTTTGTTTAGTTTAGTATGAAATATGCACTACTATAAAGTTCGTGAATGAAAATGCACAACGCATAAAGTTTACATAGTATTTTTGAGTTTTTGTTTAGTTCAATATGAAATATGTACTATTATAAAGTTCGTGAAAAAATATGCACGACCCGTAAAATTCATGTTGAAATAGACTCTTTTTCCATTTGTTTCCCCTCTTGTTTCGATATTGTCATCGGTGGTTTTTATATTATTATAACAACAAAATGTGTTTATATATGTATGCTTATAGCAGCACATAACGAGTTTTGGCCCACTGAAACCAATATTTCCAAATGGGCTAGACAACACGTCGATAGAAGGGTACATACCCAGCCAGGGACGAGCTTAACTTTTCATTATGTATTTCAAAATAGTGTACATGCACACAAGAAAGAGTATGGATTCTAATTTGAATTGAATCTAATTATATAATCACGGAATTTAGATTGGATTTCAAACTAATTTTCTCGTAAATTGCCATGTAAACTAGTTTAACAGAAATCGTTTCATGCCGGGATCATATCATATTTATTTTATTTATGCTAAACCATGCTCATTAAGCTCCGACTTCACTTGACGCTGTAAGTACACACAAAAAAATATCATGGTAGATCGAGTAACTAAACACGTAAGTAACGTAGAAACTAAGAGAATGTAAACTGAGGAAGTACACATTCAGAAAAAGAGAAAACTAAAAGAAAAAATTTACTTGGCGCAGTTAGTGCTCATGGAGATGGGATAGGGAATGCTAACACCGCACTTTCCATGAAGATCAGAGGCTAGACTTGGGTTAAGACTAGCCACGCTCTTTGCAGCTGTAAGCATTTGCATGCTTGTTGACGGTCTGGTGTGGTTTGAGCCATACCGATCAACTCTGTGACTCCATCACATCACGGAGGCGGGAACCTCTCCTCGCCTTTCGATAGGTGGTTGGCACATGGAGCCAAGCTACTTGCCACTGTGCCACATGAGATTGCTGCATCTACTGATGCAACTATGCACACTGTCAATACAAGGCATGTGAAGAACCTCAAAGCCAAAGCCATTTCTGTTTTTGCTTTTCTTTCTTTGTTTTTTTATTTTCATTAAAGCATTGTCCACGTTACGTACTACAAGAATTGACTATTGCTGGAGATTAAAAAGGCCATAATGGATCAAAGACAACACTTGCGTCTGGGCCACTTAATATATAGCCCTTGTCAACACAGAGCCCATCTTCACCTTCAACAGATTTGGTTGCTTCAATTCATGTGCAATCATGCCCTGACGATTTGATAATCTAAGGCTAGTATATAATAATGTAAAGAGATGACTATATATTATGATTATCCTTAAGTTGAATATCAATAAGAACAAGTGTTTTTCTTCGTCTTATTTTTCCCTTTCGATTCACAGTTGTTACAGTCTCAATTGTCTAGGGATTAAAGGATAAATGAGGAGCTTTTCCTTGGACTATTTATTCGGTACACAAAAAGTTTATTCTATTGATGTTGTTGTCTCTTGATCTAGCAATTCAGATGTTATGTTACTCAACAATTATTCTTGCCCCCACAACCTCACCAATTTTGTAATTTATCAAACCACAACACAATAAATAATAATACAATTTAATAATAATTTTATTCATTAATTCTAATTAATTCAATCAAAATGGTTCATGGAGCTTTGTGATGATAAAACGTAAGCCATACTTTAGTTTGGTTGGTGTTAAAGAAAAGTAAGCCCTACTCAATTGGACAATATGAGTTTGTTGAAACTATCTCTTAAATCTTATTTCATGTCTTCTACTCAATTGGACAACCAGCTTAGCTTACTTTTTTTTTCAAAAAAAAATCTTACAAAATAAAAATGAAAAACATGAAACTATTTTTAGACGTTGACTAAATAAAATACATACAAAAGAAGAATACGAGCCACAATAGATGAAAAGATAAATACGTCGAGGTGAGTCCACGTCATGTAGTTATCTCTTGCAATCTTTTTGTGATATATAACAAAAGAAATGTGACAAAAATAAGAAAAAATCTCCATAATGCAACTTCAGATTCATGTTAGGTCAAACGTTGTCGTGATTAGTTGAGGTTATTTTCAACTTATTAATATTATTTCCACATTTCGTATTTTTGAAGTCTCTCTTTCTGTCTTAGTTAATATCTAGAATTTAATTTAATTGAAAAACTGTTGACAAAAAAAAAATTGAAAAACATTTTTTAAAAATCTTCAATTTAAGACACGTCACACGTGTGGACTATAAGTAGACGATCTCTCCGTGTCTCTTCTTTCTCACCAGATCAGAAGATTTGAAGGGAGTTTAAAGGTTTCTCTTTCACAACCTCGAAGCTTCTGCTAATATATATAATCATCTTTCTTCCATCTCCTTAATTGCAATTACCAATCAATCTTTTTTTTTGTCATAAAGGATTGAGAGATCTCAGCAAATGGCAGCTACAATTGAGAAACAGAACAACGGCTCCAAGCCTCCTCCTACGCCTTCTCCTCTCCGCAGTTCCAAGTTCTGTCAGGTGTGTAACTTAGTTTTAAGATTTCAAGTTTCGATTTTGGTGATTACCCTTTTTAGATTCGTCACCGTCCAGTGTAGTTACACACTTGAATCCGTTTTCTGATCTGTTATTCGTTGATGGTGTGAGTCCTTTGTCGTCCATTGCATTGTTTAGTTTGGTCGGAATCGAATCAGCTGTGTTGCAAGGATCTTAACTTGATCTCTTTGGTATTGTAATGAATATCCTGGTTATGCCACTTAGATCTGTGAGATGACTTTGTCTCATTAATCAGATCTTGTGGTTTATTAGTTTGATCTGATTGGCTGTGTCTGAAGGTTTCTGTTGTGAGTCTAAAGGTTTTTGCTTTCTTGTGTTTGTGTAGCCCAACATGAGGATCTTGATCTCGGGAGGAGCTGGCTTCATTGGCTCTCACTTGGTTGATAAGCTGATGGAGAATGAGAAGAATGAGGTCTGTATATGTGTCTACACTCAACAGAAACTGACATGTTTCTTATCTTTGTACATTGTTTTGATAAGTTTTGGCTTCACCTGTCCAGGTGATTGTTGCTGATAACTACTTCACTGGATCAAAGGAAAACCTCAAGAAGTGGATCGGTCACCCAAGATTTGAGCTTATTCGTCACGGTATGAGACACGGACTCTAGTTTTCATGTGTGAAATACTCTTCTTGTCTGAATATTTGTTTTTTTGGTATTTAAAATGTAGATGTTACGGAGCCTCTATTGATCGAGGTTGATAGGATTTACCATCTTGCTTGTCCTGCCTCTCCTATCTTCTACAAGTACAACCCCGTCAAGGTTTGTGCGGAAACATATGTTGTTCTTTAACATTTATCAAAAGCATTAGTTTTTCTAATATGTAATCTATTTTCTGCAGACCATCAAGACCAATGTGATTGGTACACTGAACATGCTCGGTCTTGCCAAGCGTGTTGGAGCAAGGTTAGTCCTGCTCCTCACTATTTGTTAATCAAATCTTCTTTGTTCATCTCTAAACATGTTTTCTTCTCTTAAAACAGAATCCTGCTCACCTCGACCTCGGAGGTCTACGGAGATCCTCTCATCCACCCTCAACCAGAGAGCTACTGGGGAAACGTCAACCCTATTGGTGTTCGGAGTTGCTATGACGAAGGCAAGCGTGTTGCTGAGACATTGATGTTTGACTACCACAGGCAACATGGCATTGGTTAGTTTTGTATGTTTTCCACCAAACTCACCTCATCACTTAACATTAAGATTCTCATTGTGATCATTTGCTATTTGTAGAAATCCGCATTGCTAGAATCTTCAACACGTATGGTCCTCGGATGAACATAGATGATGGGCGTGTGGTGAGCAACTTCATTGCTCAAGCACTTCGAGGTGAGCCATTGACAGTTCAGAAACCGGGGACACAGACCCGCAGTTTCTGCTATGTCTCAGACATGGTGGATGGACTTATCCGTCTCATGGAAGGAGATGATACTGGCCCTATCAACATCGGTAACCCAGGTACTCCTAAAAAACTTTATGGCGGATTGTATCTATCTCATTGTTTAGGCTTCTATATGAATCTCTATGTTTGTTTCTTAGGTGAGTTCACAATGGTGGAACTGGCTGAGACGGTTAAGGAGGTTAGAATCAGTTTTTGTGTAAACGATCAGTTTTAGTTAGTGTTGTTTGGTCTTAATGATATATTTAAACGCGTGCAGCTGATTAACCCGAGCATAGAGATTAAGATGGTGGAGAACACACCGGACGATCCAAGACAGAGGAAACCAGACATAAGCAAGGCTAAAGAAGTGTTGGGTTGGGAGCCAAAGGTGAAGCTCAGAGAAGGACTTCCTCTCATGGAAGAAGACTTCCGTCTAAGGCTTAACGTCCCCAAAAACTAAACAAAGGTGAACGCAGTTTACAGAGTTGTCAGTTTTTGAAAGTATATGGTGTTCATTATATACTACAGAGTGCGTTTTGGTTTCATGTATTGTTATTGATCTTTGCTTCTGTTCTTACAAAAATAAGTTGGAAAAGTCTTTTTTTCTGTTAATGAGTAACCACTCTTTTTGTTTGAATATATTGTCGCATACTCGTCTGGGGTTATCGTGTCATATTATAATGTTTCTTTCGAGTTTTTTTCGACCCATGAAAGCAAATTATGTTTATATACCCTTCAAAACAATTTTAATTATGTTATGTATATAAAATCTGAGAGAAAATAACAAATAGCTAATTGGATATATCCAGCTTCCAACCATTAATCATTTAACCAGAAGAAAACTAAATTTATAAAGCAAAACGAATAGTAATAAATAACAAATCTTCCCCACACTACTAGTTTTTTTTTCCTCAAAATAAGTTTATATTTTGCTCCAATATTTTCTCATATTTCTCCACTCCAAAAAATATTTTAAGTATATTATATTATCTATTCTATTAATTTAGTTATCTATTAATAAAAAGTTCACATTTAAATTTGAAATGATCCTACTAAAATTGATTTATATCGTATATCATAATTAATCTAATCAATTGGATAGCGTAATAGATTTTATATCTATATCAATTAGTTTATTTTGTATTAAATGGGAAATCGGTTAAATATCTTGGAGTCCACTAGATTTTGTTGGAACGTATAGTCAAGATCTTATATTTCATAAAACTAATGTATTTTACAAAGTTGGAAATATTGGATGGTTGCTATAATCTAACTAAATATGAAGCACATATTGAATTTGCAAACATTTCCAATCTTTAGATTAACAGTTCAAACATTTCCAATCTTTAGATTAACAAACTAATGTTTGGACTCAACCTAAATTTATAGTTCAAAGATATAACAACAAATTTTTAAAAATTTATTAAATAAAATTTAGACAAAATGTTTCAACTTCACTTTATTAATTTTATGTAAACTAAATACCCACGCTAAATGCGCGTTCGAATCTAGTTACTATTTATATTTCCAACATGTTCATAATTTTTTTATTTTTTTATAAATTTTACCAAAATAGAACTTTATTTGAACTAAAGCTTTATGTTATTAGTGTCTAAAAGAAGATATAACGATTTATATAGACTTATAATAACAAATCTTCCTCCTCCTCACACTAACACATACATGAACCTCAAGAACAACAATCCAAGAAAACTACAAACCCTAGATCTCTAGTTAGAAATACAAGTATGGATCAATCCATACATATAGTAAAATTATAAATTTGGAAGTACATTTAAGGACACTGGTAGTAATCACAATCACACCGAGGTTCAACCAGATTGTTGACTCCCGTCGAAGTAATATAATGAAAATAAAATCACATATTTTGTAGTATTCTCATTTCTTTTCTTGTTTAGGTATAGTATATAACTACGTATAGTTAGGTTAGCTTAAACGTTGATCCACATAACTATCTCTCTTTGGTGATTGTGCAAAAGTCAACTTTTTCCTGAAATTGTTTATGTAACATCCCGAGTTGTGATATGTGGAAAGACTTAAGAGAATTGATTTGGCTACCTATGTCACCAAAGTTGACTTACCTTTTCCGTCACACATCCGTTTAGAACTCCAGAGTTAAGCGTGCTTGGGCTGGAGTAGTGAAAGGATGTGTGACCTATCAAGAAGTGATTCGCGATACCGTGCGAGTGAGGCCAAAACACGGGGAAAGGTCGGGTGGTGATTGCAGGGTTAGTAAACAATGATTTCGAGCCTTAGAAAAATTAATGCACCGACCGTCGGACAGGGGTGGAGCCCACGAGCCCGATAGAGGGATGGGTGACTCACCGGTAGGGGAGGTTGGGGCGTTACAAGTGGTATCAGAGCTGGTTAGCCATCTCAGTTCTGACCTGGGAGGCGTCTTGAGACATGTCGTGGGGCGCAACGAGGGCGTTGCATTCTTTGAGAGGGGGTGAATTGTAATATCCCGAGTTGTGATATGTGGAAAAGTTTAAGAGAATTAATTTGGCTACCTATGTCACCAAAGTTGACTTACCTTTTCCGTCACATATCAGTTTAGAACTTCAGGGTTAAGCGTGCTTATGCTGGAGTAGTGAAAGGATGGGTGACCTATCGGGAAGTGATTCGTGATACCGTGCGAGTGAGGCCAAAACAAGGGGAAAGGTCGGGTGGTGATTGCAGGGTCAGTAAACAATGATTTCAAGCCTTGAAAAAATTAACGCACCGACCGTCGGACAGGGGTGGGGCCCACGAGCCCGATAGAGGGATGGGTGACTCACCGGTAGAGGCGGTTGGGGCGTTACAGTTTAATTTAATATGGTAACCTTTTGTCAACTAATGTATACCTAATTACGTGCGATATGCAAGGAATCAATCTTGATGCCACTCTATAGTTTTGCGTAGATAAAAATATATTAAGGTAAAATATTACCCGAAAAATTATTAGCCGATACGACTATACTCTATATATTGAAGATGAAGTCGCAGATCAAAGAGAAGATACTTCTTCTTATGGTTATATATGGATTCCCGCCATGGTTTATTCGTTTGCTTTAGCTCCAGTAAGACTATCTCAGCCTCTTCTAATTCTGTTAACCGTTTTGAGTCTTACCGGGGGATACGCTAATTAGCAATCTCGGCCCACACTGACTGACCCTAAAATAGTAAAAGCCTTGGCGAAGTTGCACGAAGATACGCGTTAACCTAAAACCCATACATTTCTTGTCGGTGCACGTAAACAATAAATAAGAAAGAAAATAGAGAAGTCACATGAGAGGAGT
This sequence comes from Moricandia arvensis, assembly GCA_905132765.1. Lineage (NCBI taxonomy): Eukaryota > Viridiplantae > Streptophyta > Magnoliopsida > Brassicales > Brassicaceae > Moricandia > Moricandia arvensis. The sequence goes on along the minus strand of CAJHQP010005179.1, from coordinate 11,711 downwards.
GGAGCAATGTAGACCGTCACTAGCTCACAATTAATTTGAGTACTGGCAAAACGTGAGTGCACATGAACCTTAAAGTAATAAGAATAAGTTCACATGAACCTTATAAAGTGAAAGTACGAAGAATAAGTCAACAAAAGTTATTATCGCACATTACGATAAGTCGGCGGGTTTAAGACCACCCACGAGGCCACCACAAGCATGTCATATCTTTTCCCATTCCCATACATCTTAACGAGTTCCGTAGAATCGTAGATGAACATTGAGAATACTAAACTTGCTATTCCAAAAACCATTACTATAATTAATTCTATAACCTTAATTTGTAAGAGAGTTTAAGCATGCTAAGGAGATGTACATAAGAATAGTAATCAAATAAAGTCTTTTTATTACACTGGCGAGATGCAAATAATGCTTTTATTACAAGGAATCTTACAAAAAAAAAATAACCCGTCCCTTTTATTACAGTACACATGCAATATATATGAACACATATATAAATGCATATATTATTGTTCTTTTATCTGAAGAATTATTGATTTTACTAGAACCATCTTCAGGAACTAACCAATAAAAAATACCAAATTCACTCCCTGTTAAAATCTATATATATATCCAACAAAATGATGATTTTAAAACTTTATTTATTTCATATTTTGACCCCACTATAAAATATCCAAAAAGACACTACCTTTTGAAACCTACAACTTCAGCAACCAATGTTCGATCAGTAGGTCCATTCATGTGGCAAATCCGCCAGTGGTTCTTGGTGGCTATCGGCCGAAGTCTCCGCCATGTGCGGAGGTCCACTTTGTGCACGAGTTGTTGAACTAATTTTGTAACTTTTGTTGTTTGTGTTCTTCATAGACACCAATAAAGCATCTACATATGGTAAATACTTTTATTAATTATTAATGAAAAAACATATCATATCAAAAGATACACTCAAAAACCTTACAAATATATTCACACACACACACACACATATACACTTGGTATGTTTATACATATATCAGTTACACACTTACATGTGTCTAATAGGATGTAATATAGTATAAGTTTTTTTTGGGGGGGGGGTCAAATAATATAGTACAAGTTTAAATCATAAGAAACATGCATAACAATGAATTTCAAAATGTCAGCAATTTTGAGAGGTTTTGTAACTGTTTATATATCTAAATGATAACTTTACTCAAAAGAACAAAAGAAAGAAAAAATTTGACTAAGGAAAAAGATAGGTGGAGTTTGGTACCATGAAAAGGAGGGATATCAGAAGGGAATGTAGAAGGAAGACCCAATTTGTCAAAGTGAACTTTCAAGGCCTCAACCACTCTTGCTGGTATTATTACTGTCGAACATCCTGCAATCAACCAACCTATCTTTTTAAGATGCAAAAGTCAAAACGAAACCAAACTAAATAGCTTTGTTACTTAGTTCAGACTTCCGAGTAATAACTTCAGAAAACTGTTTGGTTGAAACATTACTTTCATACGACGACAACAAATTTTAATACTAGGTGTACAATATCATGTCAATTGTCACCACCTCCCACCAATTATATGAACCACATTAAATCAAATGATGGCAAAAGAATATTTTTTAATCAAGAAAGGTAGACAATATTTGTTGACAAATCCACCGACACCTAGATTGGGCAAAGGTTAAGTTGAAATGAAATGATTTACAAAGCCACCGACTCCTGGATCACTAAGACCACCGAATCAATTTCAAAACCAAACAAAAAAGAGAAAAAACCATGGTTAGTTTAAGAAATATGGGTATGGGACTTATAATAGCCTATTTATTCGGAATTGGAATACAATACTAAATTTAAAAAAGAATTTTTACAATATGTGGGTTCAGTTGTAGCCTTGGGTATTGGCAATGACTTAATTATCGAACAATGACATCAGAAAGACTCACAAGCTGAATAAAGACCTACTTTATCTTAGATTATAATCCACTATCAAATGGGGTCTTATGAAAACAAAAGTGATAATGATTTTGAACCTAAATGGTTTATTTTGAAAGGGAGTAGCAATGGTGACCACCAAGTTGAGGCAAGATTGTAATTTAAGGAGGGTACATCTGTCAATTTTACTATCAATTCAGCTGCCAAAAAATCTATAAAAGAGATTAATAGGTGAGAAGAAATCTTTGGAATCTACTGAGTCAAACTAAGTACCAACCTTTTTTTTAATGTAACTACGTGAGAGAAAGAATCTTATTATATCTTTGTCCTAAATAATTGAGATCTGAGCAAGAGATGATTGATTGCCACGCTTCAGTGGTTTATATCCCTAGACATTATTTGTGAAGTGATTTTGACATGTGTCATCACCACATTCATTTTCACCAAAAAATTGATGATATGACATACCTAAAAAATGACATGGATTAAGCTTAAATATGACATGGACAATCACATTTAATGTTAATTTTATTTTTAGTAAACTTTTTTAAATATAGTAATAACTTATATATCATCATTAAATAAACTTTAAAAATATGGTAATAATTGATATATCAATATTAAAATAAATATATTTAAATATAATATTAAATAATATAATAATTCTTACAAATTTTAAAATATTATTTTGTCTATTTTATAATTCTACAGTGTTTATTAATAAAAAAAATTTCAAAATTTTATAAATTCTTCTAAAAAAACTAATTATTTTTATTAATATTATTTGTTTTTTATATCTACGAGTTTTAAAAAAAAATATTTAGTTTTTTCTTTTATCTTCTAATAATCTTACAACTTTATATCATTTTCTAATTTAATACAAATTGATTTAGTATATCTTAATTCAAAGATTAAATGAAAATCTATTTAAGATTATAATTTTAAATATATATTCTTAAATATAATTTAAATAAATTAAATTATTTATTTTATATTAAATTTATATTTAACTAAATGAAAATTTATATTAAAATATCGATATAAAATAAAAAATTAAAATATTAACCTAATTTAATTTTAAAAATATAATTTAAATTAAAAACATTACTCTGCACATGGTGCAGGAAAACATCTAGTTTTTTATATTAAGGAGGTAATTATGAATTCACTTGTCTTAAAAAAAGAAATTACTAAATCTAATATAGACACAAGATTCCCAATTCGTCAACCCAATGAAATAAAGTAAGAATCTCAAAGTATCTAGGACGACGTCATTCCATTTTCATTTATTTTTGTTGTCCTTTGTAATACGTAACCTTCTTTAATACCATTGAAAAAATATCCAAAAACATAACCTTAAAATGGATTGATATAAAGAAATAAAGAGAGCAAATATGAAGTTTACTAACCTGATTTCTTGCGTGACTCCACAACCGTGCCATGGCTGCGTGGCAAGAACACTCCAGTTCCACCCGAGCCGGTTCTCGAACCCGACCCGTCAACGAACACTGCCTTCGTGCCTGACTTTGGTCTCTGTTGGTGGTGGTAACTCCTTGCTTTGTGTCCTAATACGTCATCAATTCGTTGCTGCTTGTCTTTCACCTTTTTTATCTTCTGGAACTACATACAGAAAATAAACTTTTTATTTTAAATTTTCTATAAATTTTTATTTAGAAAAAGGATAATGCATCCGACGGTGGAAGCGAAACTATGTTCTCGTTATGGTTAATTCTGAACCGTCGATATTATAACCGACTAATTAAATAAAAATAAAAGATTCTGAGAGTAATGAATAAAACATGAGCTCACGTTAGCTTGAATAGATCGGATCTGTTCATTGATGAGAGCTTGTTTTGTCTCAAAAGGTATCACAACAGGTTTCGTCTCCACCGCCATAGCCGGAGTTAGCGGCGGCGATGGTTCTCGAGAAGGACCGACAGGGCTGCTGTAACCGGAGGCAAATGGTGACCACAAAGTCGATTGCGGCGAGGCAGAGCCACCACCACCACCACAAGACTGGATCATAAGTAGAAAGATTCGTAAGGAACTTGAGATTCAATAAAAGAGTGAAGAATCGAATCTTATAGTTAAGTTAAATGAGTCTCCAACCTAAAACTAATCGGTGATTACTGAAAAAAACTCATCTATTTTATATATTAAAAAAGATTCATTTTAACTACTGATATAAGAAACTTAGTTTATATTACTTGTTGTATTTTAAAAGGATTCGTACCTTCTGATGCTTTTCATCGTCTCGAAGCATATAGTTAGTCATCTGGCGAGTCAATTCAGCAACGTACTCGTCTTCGTCTTCTTTTTGTGGGTTTGGTGAATCCGGGTCCGAGTCGGATCGGAGGGAGCTTGTGGTCGGAGTGAAGAGAGTTGAGGTTGTGTGGTCGGAGAAAGAGCTAAAGAAATCTATGTCTTCAGTAGATTCCATTTGATGATTCTTTGGATAGATACAGACAGAACAGAGAGAGAAACAGAGGAGAGCAAGCACAAAGAGAAGAGAAAGAGAAGTTTGTGGAAAGAGAGATATATAAAGAAGGAAGAAGAAGACAGCTTTAACAGAAAGGCGTTACGCGCGACAATTTTACCTGTCAATTGTTGGACTCAATAGAGAGTTAAGGATTAAGGAAACCTATATAAAAGGTATCCAATATACATTCAATAGTTATTTTTTTCTCAATTTTTTTTTCTGAATTATGAATGCATTTATTTATGGTGAACCTTTTTTAGGTGAATGTTTATAAATTTTCTTTTAAAACAATGTGTTCAACCTAAATTGATTTTCGTACTATTTTAAGCTTCAATAACTAGTAGTATGAGACAAATTTGGAAAGTAATAGTGTTATTTAATTATTACGTGTCAATTAACGTTTTCATAGTTTTGAATTTGTCACTGTTTTAAAGTCACGTTATTTTCGTTTATATGCCGTACGTGTTTAGTATTCGAACTTATTTCGGTGATAAGTCCTAAATGAATTTTATATAAACCTTTTAGAAGTTTTGGATCTTTTTATTTCTTTTTGGTTGTGTATACAAAAGTGGTAAATTAATAATCAAATTTAAAAAACGTTCAGATTGTTTAACAATATTGTTGACATTTTGTGCTGCTGTATAACTCATGCAACATTAATTGAATTTTGAATCAATATGCAAAGTCTCTTTTCCGATTTTGATTCATTGAATGATCAAGACCTTTTTCTAACATTTTTCATGCATAAACAAGAACTTAAACGTAAAAAAAAGAAGAAAAATACGGCCAATTTTACGAGTTCGATTACCAACCCAGCAATCTACGTTTTAGAGGTGGCGAGATATGCATATCATTTCACTAACCTCGTAATATAAATCTTACCATTACTCTTTAGAATCTATAGCCTTTTTCCGTTAATCAATATCATCTTTTAGAAGGAAAACACCAAATATTGATGAACCTTAGTAAGACACCAAAAAAACTTACCATGATCAAAACAGATTGGAATTATATAAGGATCATCGCTTTCCACTGAAATTAAATAAAATTCAAAAATAATTGCGCAGTGTAACTTCTAATATAAGTTATGTGTTGTGTACGCCTCAATTTCTGGTAGCCATGACATAAAATACTCCTATGATTCTTCTTCTAACTTCTAATATAATGAAGAGCTGCTAACTATAACCAGATCGAAACCATTTAAACTAAGAGTACATAATCTACCATTACAAATTTACAATTATGATGGTAAAGCTTAAACAAATATAAAATCCTATATATAAAACCAAATTTTGAAACTAGTATTTTAAATATGAGCTAGTCTTACGGAGTCGCATTTAATATATTGGTTTATGTGATATTTGGGATTAATGTGGTTTAACACTTCAAGTCAACAAATGCAGCTTGGGACGAGTGATTCCGACTTTCGGAGACAAACAAATTACATATGTTTTTTTTTTCTTTCTGTGCGATGTAAAGAATGTTAGATGGAAGGTTAGGTTAACCTTTTAAAATCTGACCAAACGTAAGTATGCACTCTTTTCTTGGTAAGTTGGTATATAACTCTATAATTATATATACTAAAAAATAGTCTCTTCCTACTACCACTAGCTAATTGCTGTTAGAAATTCACATTCAATATGAGAAAATATTGATTTGTTTTCCGACCTGCAACGTTTTACTCGATATTAGCTATTTTTATTACAAGAAAGTAGGTCTAATTTCCCTTTATTGTAAAGCTTTTATCTAACAACCATCAACCATATATATTAGCTTTTGAGTATGGGATAATCAAACTTCTAACGCTAACATATTTTATGGATGAAATTGAAAAAAAAACATTTGTTTATTAGAACACGATTTTCAGGCACAACGGTAGAGACCATGAATTGTATGTACATCTCTGCACAACAGAACGTAGATGCTTCACGAGACTTGGTCTGTGAAGTTCAATCTTTATATTCTTATATGTAAGTAGATATGGATTATAAAAACAATAATGTCGTTGTAGTATAGTGGTAAGTATTCCCGCCTGTCACGCGGGTGACCCGGGTTCGATGCCCGGCAACGGCGTATCTTTTTTACAAAACACATAGTCGTTTTCAATACAACTCACAAGAAGACTCGACGTTTTTCTCGCTTGCGACGGCGCGCAATCCAAATCCGCTCAAACCAATCACCGGCGCCGTCCAATATCTCCAACACATGGCTCATTCATTAGAACTTAGAAGTGGCAAGAAAGAAAAAACTCCTCTGGTTCTTGGAATCTCAGAGAGGTTGGTGAGAGAATAAGGTCATCCTTTTGATGTTCTCAGCTTTCAAACGAGTGTTCGAAGTAAACAAGAGAGCACAAGAAAATATCGTTGTTTTAGTGGCCGGACATGGTCCATGGTGAATCAGACATAGAGATCTTTGTGATGCAATACAAGCTTAATACATTTGTAAAACTATTATCACTCATAGAGTTTACATTCTTCTGTTTAGTATTCCGGTTAAAGAATTACTGACTAGGCTTTGGTTCTTACGTAAAGATGTCTGTCTAGTTTGATCACGCGATTGCGTATGGTAACATGTTATAGATTTCATTTTTTTTACATGAGAAAGAGAAAAGCAGAGTAATACTGATACAATTTTTTTCATATTATCTTTCTGGTCTTAGAAATCGCCTTAATAATTATCCTTCGTTCTGCATAAACTTATTTATACAAAGTCTTGCTTGTTTAGATCAATAGTACTTGGCTTGAGCTTCATGAGAGATTTACAAAGAAGCTGCAGGTTCTTTAGTAATAAAGAGAGCCTTGCCACCAGTTTCCCCTTGAAACATCTTGCGAGTTCTGTCCATTTGCGTCGCCTTCTTGGTTTCTTGGACGCTCGGTTTTTACCTGAATAATGGTTTCTCTTATAACTCAAGTACTCGGATTTTTTCTTATATATATATATATTTTTTTTGTTTTGAAAGTGATTTGTAAAATATATAAAAGTTAAAAAGACTCACTGTAGGGTAAGTTTGGTTGTTGGTGGATCGAGAGTATACGTCTTGACCACCGTAGTAAAGAGAAGAGCTTAGATTGCATGGCTCAACTCTGTCTTGTGCATTTGAAGATTCTCTACGTTGAGCTGTGTAAGAAAACATATTCATTAGAATTCACAGCCATTCTTTGAGAATAAGTGAGCAAAGAAGAGGAAGTGTTTTTCTCACTGACCTTGTGAGCCATGTCTGGAGCCTTGACCATCTCTTGCAACGCCCTGAAATCAAATCAAGAAACCGAAGTTTAAGCCTCAAGAATCATTTTGATTACTCAAGAAACAAAATTAGAAGAAAAGGAAAGTAATATAACCTTGGAGGGATGAGGGAAAATGGTGGAGAAGATTCCAGAGGAAGAAGATGGTGGCAAAGGATCTTTGGAGCCGAAGAGCTCGGTGGTTAAAGATGAAGAAGTTGATGATGCAACTCGTCCTTTACCTTCCATTAATAATTGTCAAAGCTTATACTCTACTCACTTTGATATAGATTCTCTTTGTGATTCTTGTTATGTAAGAGAACTAGAATGAAGAAGAAGACAGTTGTGTAAGGTTTGTGATATTACAATGAGGTCTCAATGGGGCTATATATACATAATGCTACAAGAGATTAGGTTATGGAGATAGTGGAGCCATCATGATCATGATCAGCATCCATCAAGAGAAAAATTGCTTATTATGGGTATATATGTTCTCTCTTCCTAATGCTGAAAATATTATTTCTTCTTTTCCCTTTTCTCGTTATAAATTATTTAAATTTTATTTTCCTTGTTAAAGAAATTTAGAAGCTTCGCTATCTTTTCTTCCTTGCCATTGCTTTATTTTTTTTTAAAAAACTATAACTATTTATTTTAGATTTTCCTCTATAAATTTGTTTGTAGTAAGCCTGTAGACAAATTTGGATTCTTTATCTCTTCCGGATAGAGTCACAAACAGTGAGATTCTTCAAAGACTTCAATATTCAATGTTTCTCTTGTAATAACCAGAAGAGATATCTTAAAGAGGATGTCCGGCACCGGATCTGATGTCAGACCAATGAGATGTCGCCACGTGGCATTTCTTGGATAAGTTGTCGCCCCTTCTTGTTCACATAGGGCCAAAGTTGAAAAGAAAACAAAAGAAGAATTTGAGCTTCTTTAAATCTCACGCAGGTTGTTCATATGATCTGTTTTTTTTTTAAATCTAAAATAGCTGCCATTTTAAAAAATAATTAGGAGAACAATAGAGTTATATATCCCTTTAATATATATCTCTATATCTATAATTATTTATTTTAAGAAAATAACATTTGATCAAAGATGAGGAGGTCCACAAAATTTATCCACTTGTATGAAAGTCTATTCGTTTTCTGCTTCGCTATCTTGAAGGCTCACAAATTAATCATTACTAGTTCGAAAAATAAAATGGAAAAATCTCTGGAAAACGTAAATTTATTTTTGTTTCATGTATCTTAAATTTTGTGCTCCTCTTTCGTAGATCAACCCACAAAGCCTGGTTGACTAAAAAGAGAGCCACAAAGCCTATGACAGAATAAAGCTTCAGATTTAAAAAATAAGATAATTATAAATTAGTTGAATAAACAAATTGGGAACTCTAACAAAAAAAAAATAAAAAAAAATTGAGAACTTTTCCTAAAATGTTTTGTAGTATTTCCGAACTTAAAAAGTTATGATAGTTCTGTAAAAACATAAGAAATAATGCCTTATCTCTAGATATTATTAAGTGATAAAATATATATGAGTTATAATACTTTAGATATATAAATCATGAAACAGGGAAGATAGTGTGAAAACAGAATGATCTGGTTATTTTCAAAAAAAATATTAATGGATGTCTTACTCGCAAAGTATCACGTATATGAGTAAAGAAAGAAAAATTGTATCACGTGATGATGATACACGTTCTCTACACGTAGTTGGGAAGATAGATTCGGTTCTATATGCTATAATTATCTCAAATTGGAGACCAAAAATTGTAGCTGCCTTGAAAAATTGTTGCACATATGGTCCTTTTGCGAATATTTCAAAAGCATCATAAAGATACCAATATTTATGGAAATATTACACATATATCCTAACATTTACTCAAATATTCGTACATTTGTCAATTTATATGCTCGTGGAGTAAAAACATGCACAGATTGAGAACGGTTGTCCATTCTTGATAAGATAGATTCTCATCGACGAGATTCTTCTCACTGGTCCCTATTTTACTTCTGAAAGGAAGTCAATACCGAATAGTATATTTATATTATTATGTGTAGTTGTATCATACTCATATATATGTGCACCATGTGTATTTGTGTATATGTGTGTGTGTTTTTTTTACGTCATATATGCCTATTTTTGTTTTGATATTTTGATGTATTTTTTTTTGTAACCTTCCTTTTTCATGTAATTTATGTAACCAAAAATAAAAACTTTTTATTTGATTTTGGAACCAGATCAAGGACTACCATTAACATTAATTATTTTTTCACTTCTCCAAAAAAAAAAAGAAAGATGATATTGATGATGAAAATGTTGATTAGATTGTCCCGACGAACCCACGGGGGATGGAAAACTTAAAGAACTCTTCGCGTGAGAGAGATAATGCATTATATTCAGTAATTTGTGTTAATGGTAGTCCATGATCGGGTTCCAAAATCAAATAATTTGTTCTGCTCATTATAACTTCATTTTATAAATTAATGGCCATAAGAAAGGAAAAAGAAGTAAAGAACTATCCGAATGGTCGATAACCGATGTACGTGACTTTAATAGTGAGTTTGTTTTTTGAATGTTTATATGCACTTTCATGCTTTAGAAAAATACATAGTTTGAAATCTTTGGATTTATACTCAACTCTTCTCGAGATCATGGTTTATCACATCTTCATTATAATCAATTTGTATAATAAATATTCGAGCTAAAGATACTAAAGTTTGATGCTTGATTGAGATTACACATTAAGCGTTAGGGATAAGTTCTAATTTAGTACTATTTTAGTCAATAGGTTAAAGATAAAGAAAGGAGTCGTATCTTTTGTTTGGTAATCAAAGGAATGATATCTAAATGAATATATTGGAAAATATTCTCTTAACTCTAGTATGCAGATTTGTTTGACAACTTTATTGTGTAGATTATACGCTGCCGATTGTTAAACATGTTTATTTCATTTTATTCGAGAACAAGAATTTGTCAAATACTCTTCTTTTCTACCTTGCTAGCATCTTCTTTTGAGTTTTATATGATCTTTGGGCACTAATATAATAGTATCTAACTGATATTCCAATGATCTGATCTGAGTAAGATAAGGTAGGTATTTGATAATAAAAAAGCTGAAATATGTTAATTTGATTGGAGCCAAATCGAAAATTTATATGGTGAATATTATTTTGACTAAAAATGACATTCACATGTAAGCAAATAAAGATCGTATAACGTCTATAATAAATCTAGTGACCTAATATTTTGCTTAGCCTATATTGATATGTGTATATAGTGTATTTTACTAGAAGGATGATAAAACATTCGAGATAATCGCATAATACTTCAGATATTCGCATCGATTTAATAAAAAGGGAAATTGCGTTGATTTCTTGAAATTCTTAATACAATGCATGACTTTGTCGCTATATATGCATATCTTGGGATGATTCGGATATTTTCACAAACAGTTTAGAATACGTATAGTTAATTTTACATCAGTAATATGAATTTATATATATAGACTATTGGTTTGATCAAATATATATATATATATATATATTGGTTTGATCAAATATATATATAATCATGGGTAAATTACAAAAATCATATTTATACACTAACCTGTTTCAGAAAATTTAGTGTGGTATTTAAAACTGCTCGCCAACGATGAAGTAAATTCTCATAAACGTAAATCACCAAAAAAATTGTTTTGTGATTCAAGACATACTCTTTAAACATTTGACCGCTTTCAAACTTTGATTTTGGTGACTCAAGTTTACAAAACGCTCATTTTGGTCGGTAATTATCTAATTCAAAGAATAAAACACACAAATACACATTCTCTCAGTTTTAAATTAAATGTAACTTTAAATTTTTTCACGTTAATTAAAAAATATTTATATGTTCAGTTTTACTTTTAATTAATACAAAATAAAACAAATAAAGTAATGATATGAATTATTTTAAAATTTAAATAATATTTATTTTGTAATAATATTTTTTATAATGATATTTAAAATGAAACCGAGAAAGTGATGTAAGAAATGGATATATCAGGCTACAGATGATGTATATACGTTTAGTTGATGAATATACTGTTATTTATATAGAA
>CAJHQP010005178.1:0-48219 GCA_905132765.1 Moricandia arvensis | reverse complement strand
CCACTAAGTATTGTTAGTGTGAAAACCGGAAAATACTCTGTCCTATGACCATTAAGTGTGTCCTAAACACTTTTACACAATCCCCACCCAGATGCATTGACAAGATAGTGATTTCCAGTGACGTATAATCTCAAAAATGCATTAAACGTGGAAAACTGTAGAGTCAACCTGCAAAACACGGTGAGAATAACATATGACTCTTTTTGCAAGAGCAAGACTACAGATAATTAGCAAACAAAGCTTATAATTATCTATATCTAGCTACTGATTCAGACTATCTCAGACTACAAGCGAGAACTCTATAACTCTTATGCAAACCATAGAGTTAGACTTATATCTAAGAAACTCTAGCTACTAACTCAGGTGATTCTGGATAGTGTTTTCTTGTATTTGATTTCAAATGCATGAGGAGGAGGATGAAGAGAAGACTTGCTTGGTAACTAAATGGCTGATACCTTCGTTATGATCGCTTGTTGAGTTCTGGTAATATAAAAGAAGTGACTTAGAATAATGATTAAGATGCAGTCTTCAGAGAATGCAGTCTATTGATAATGCAGTCTTCAGAGATACAAACACTAGACAACTTCTCTCACCTTCATTGTCTTTCTTTATTAAGGTTAGAGAAATATAAAAGAAAGACGTTGGACATAACCAGAGAAGAAGACTCAGCTACGCCGAGATGGCAGTTGGAAAGGATAACACGGAGGTGTTGGCAACGGTGGATAAGGTGGTGAGATACTGAAGCCACGTACAGAAAAGAGAGAGTATAGGAGGACTGTTCTTCAAGAACTCTCTTCAAGTGTTGTTAATCAGCGATCCAGAGACTGGCAAGGTAAGATAGGTTCATGTTTCTAGTTTTAATGCTCAAAACAAGAAAGATTAACTGATTCACTTGTTTCTATGTAAACAGATATGAACACTTTAGTATCTGATTTTTATTTTTATTTCTATAGGGTGATGTCAAAGAGCATATGCTGTTTTACGCAAGTGAAAAGTACCAGAGGAAGATAGTTACTCCAAGTACATCAGTGAGGTACATAAATATTGGTCTTCTCCAGTTCTTAAATACAATCTTGATCATAGTTTTGATCTTCTTTGTTTTATTAGCATGGAGGGAGTACATATGCTTATACATCCATTGAAGACACAAACTACCATTTTTGATATCAATACAGACTCTTTTGATGAGGCTTTGGACAGGTAAGACAAAACATTTTTTTTAATGGCTTTGTGTACTAGTCTTAACACATTCATCTTATATGCCTAATCAGGTTTGGACAGTTTTTTGTTAAACACTGGTTAGCTTCTTGATTTCTTGAATAGCTTTCTTGTTGCAGTTTTGTTTAGTAATAAAAGCTTTAAGAGAGTTCTTCTCATCCAGAGTAAACTTGTTGTCTGACTCTTCTTGGCGTATGCGTCAGGTATCTTCCCCTCCTCTCATTTGTATCCATTTTAGTCATTAACTCTGAAAAGACTGAAAACAATCCTGCGGTTGGTGAAAAGTATAAACTGAATTAATGGGTTTTTATTGGGCTTAGTATAAATATTGGGCCTGTGTTTTTATCTGAAAAACGTGAAGTCCAAGTTAAAAAATCAGGACTGTCCGATTTGTCATATATCCGTTACTATTTCTTATAAAAACATCACATAGGAAATATTTCATCACTTTCTTTTTAGGTTTTCTCCCAAAACTTTCTCTCTTCTTCGATAATTCTCAAAATTAGTGAGTTTTTTGAAATTTCCTAGATCGTGAATTTCTTTCTTCTCCGATCTTATTTTGTTTAGGGTGTGCGTGAAATTAAACTGCGATCGATTGAGTTTCTTTCAATTTTGTTTTTAGGGTTTCAAAATTCTCGTCACATCTCTAGATCGTGAATTCGTATTTTGGTTCCGTTCTTATCTTTGTTTAGGGTTTGAGTGATCGGTTTGGTTTCTTTCATCCTCTTTGTGATTTTTTGTTTTAGGGTTTGCAATTTTCCTTAATCATTTTATTATTTTCTTTTTGCAGTGATCGGAAGTGCTTGTCTCCATATGAAACCGTCCTCAGGTAAGGTCTTTGTCTATAACAAATTGTATTTGTTCTTTTTATCTTTGAGTATGGAATCGAACGTATCTCTTGATCTTGTTTTAAAAGTTAGGCTACTTGATAAAGAGAACCGAGTTATATTCTTACATAACATTATTGATTGATTATATTGTATACTAAGACATAGATTTTTGTTTTTTGAGTCCTAAGATTATTTCACCATTGAAGCAATAAAGTCTCTCACTTTACACCTATCTCTGTTTTTGTTTTCCTCTTTTTACAGTGTATTGGTGTGGAGAAGCCATTGTTGACACATTCCATTACGTTAAGTCCACAACTCTGAACAGAGTCACTGAAAGTAAGTTTATCACCCGTAGCTACTCTCTCTGAAATATAAATTTTAAACCCAAGATATTAGGTAGACTCTATCGATTCTTAAATTTGTTTTACTTTTAATCAAACCCCAAAAAGATCATAGGCAGACATTCTAATCTAATAGTGTTCTGCTAGATTCTTATTTTGGGGCACATTGTCCCGTCCCGTCGGTTGGTAGTGGTGCGTGCATGTCTTATTAAACGGTGTTTGGGGATGAAACTTTAGTACCCACGGCTTTTTACAAAGAATGACCAACGGCTTAAAAGATACTCTTAAGGCAAAGACTATAATTATGTTGGATGGATTAAACGACCAACGGTTTACAATAAAGTCTTTAAACAAAGACTATGTGTGTGTGGGGATGGATAATACAATCATCAATGAACAAAATGTCTTTAGACAAAGGCCTTATGAGATTGTTGGAAGGAAAAATCAATGAAGAAATAATGACACGCCACGGCTTAGAAAAAGTCATAAGACAATGACTGAATTGGTTTTGAACTTGTTGGATGAAAATAGTGTGCTGCTTGATTCTTATTTGGGGGGACATTGTCCCTGTCGGTTTGTCCCCTTCGGTTTGTCCCCTTTGGTTTGTCCCTTCGGTTTTTCCCTTCGGGTTGGCCCTTCGGGTTGTCCCTTCGGGTTGTCCCTTCGGGTTGCCCCTTCGGGTTGCCCCTTCGGGTTGCCCTTCGGTTTGCCCCTTCGGGTTGCCCCCTTCGGGTTGGCCCTTCGGTTTGTCCCTTCGGTTTGTCCCTTCGGGTTGCCCCTTCGGGGGTTGCCCCCTTCGGGTTGCCCTTCGGGTTGCCCCTTCGGGGTTGCCCTTCGGGTTGCCCCTTCGGGTTGCCCCTTCGGGTTGCCCCTTCGGGTTGCCCCTTCGGGTTGCCCCTTCGGGTTGCCCCTTCGGGTTGCCCCTTCGGGTTGCCCCTTCGGGTTGCCCCTTCGGTTTGCCCCTTCGGTTTGCCCCCTTCGGTTTGCCCCCTTCGGGTTACCCCTTCGGTTTGCTCCTTCGGGTTGCTCCTTCGGGTGTGCCTTCGGGTTTCCCCCTCGGGTTGCCTCCTCAGGTTGCCTCCTCGGGTTTGCCCCATGTTGCCCCCTCGGGTTGCCACTTCGGTTGCCCTTTGGTTTGGTAGTGCATGTCTTATTAAACGGTGTTCGAGGATGGAACTTGGTCAAAAATAGTTCAAGGCAATGACTGAATTGGTTTTTGAACTTGTTGGATGTAAATAATGACCCACGGTTTAGAAAGAGTCATTGGATAATATTGAGTCTTAAGACAGACTGTAAATTGATATCCGATTCATTGGTTTTATGAAGAGTCTTTAGACACACAGCTTAGATTCTTTAGACAATATTGCTGCCTAAGGCTTCATGAAAAGTTTTTACACAGTGTTGCTACCTACAGCTTGAGAAATGTCTTTAGACAAGACCCTGAATCTAAACAGGCTTCATTGCTCTTATGAAGCAAATGATGTTTGGGGATGTTATGACATACTTTAGTACCCATGGGCTTGCATAAATGACAAACGGCTAAATCAGTTTTTAAACAAAGACAATGATTTATCACGTATTCATTATGTTAGTGGTACCCCACGGCTTACAAATAAAAAATATATTTAGACAAACAAAAGCTATAGATCTGTTGGATTCGATTTGGACAAAAGGAAAAAAAATGATCAAAGGGCTTTAAAAATGTCCTTGAGGCAACAAACTTTAGTACCAACAGCTTAACAGAGAATCTTTCGGAAGACTATGAATTGAGAACAGATTCATTGGTTTACAGCTTGTAAAACAGTATTTAAACAAAGGCTAAGTCTATGGATTGGTTTTCGGAATTTGGATGGAAAACTGACTAACTGCTCAATAACATTGAAAGGAAAAAAAATATGAATGAAGAGCCTTTAGTACCCACGGCTTATGATGAATCAACAATACAATACTGCTATGAGAGTGTAGACAAAGAGTGTGAATATACACCACTTATGAAGAGTCTTTAGACAATGTTGCTACCCACGGCTTGAAAAGTGTCTAAGATAAACAGAGAATTACTCACCAGCTTCATGAAAAGGCTTTAGACAAAGAGTGCTGAATCTAAAATGAATTACTCAAGGCTTTTATGAAATATTTAGAAAGTATGGCTACCTAAGTATGACATACTCTTACAAAAGTGGACCAATAAGCTTAAAAAATCTATTAGACAAAGACAATGATTAAAATTGTATTCACTACGTTAATATCCACAACTTGCAAAGAGGGAAGAATCAAACGTCAACATCTTTTACTAAGAAAAGTCTTTAGAAAGATTGTGACTTGGAAAATGGATTCATTCCTTTACTATCCACTGGTTTGTTAAGAGTCTTTAGGCAAAGACAATAATCTAAAACAAGTTTATTGCAAGTAGTACCCACAACTTAAAATAGTCTTGGGCCGGTTTTGGACTTGTTGGGATGGAATGGAGAATACATTCAACGCCTTAATGGGGAGTCTTAATGAACTGTGAATACAGATTCACTGCGTTACAGTACCCACGGTTTATAAAAGGTTCAATTCATTACTTCTGTAACCCACATCTATATAAAAGTCTCTAGACAAACTACCCATGGCTTACAAAAAAAAAAGAGTCTATTAGACAAAGACAGTGATTGAAGATGTACTCGCAGTCTCAAAATTGATAGGATCCATTTCCTTGAGCTTTTCCACATGGCCTCTCGTTTCAGGATCAAACACACTCCCCCATGAAGCTATAAACTTACGTAAAATCAGGCAAGTAACTATTTAGTTGAAAAAACTAAGAACAGAACATTCAAGTAAGTGTTAACAAATGATTACCATGAAGCACGGGAGGCTGTTTTGCAACAATCTCAGAACCTGAGTTATTAGAGAAATGGATTTGATTCTCATTCACTGTAAAATGTGGTTACATGGAGATATATATACACTTACGTTTAACCAAGATAAACCACACTCAAATGTTAATCTACTCTATTCTACCCTAAACCGGTTATATACATTAATAGCCTCCCTCAAGATGAATGTGCATAAATGTTATGCAAACCCATCTTGCGTATGTTGTCTCGGAAAGGAGTAGGATAGAGTGCCTTGGTTAACACGTCAGCGAGTTGATCACCAGTACGAACATACATAGTCTTGAGAAAACCATCTTGCATCTTCTCCCTCACCTTATGGCAATCATTCTCTATGTGTTTTGTGCGTTCATGGAACACAGGATTGCTTGCGATGTGTAAAGCTGCCACATTATCACAATAGAGATACGTTGGAAGTGTGATAGGTAAGCGAAGATCAGTCAAGACTTTTACCACCCACATCATCTCTTTCGTAGCCATACACATGGCTCTGTATTCAGCTTCAGCTGAACTACAAGAAACCGTGTATTTCTTCTTCGACTTCCAATGAACAAGAGAGTCACCAACAAACATAGCATAACCAGTCACGGAACGTCTAGAATCTGGACAAGCACTCCAATCAGAATCAGAATACCCTCGCAAATCAAAGTTAATCTCAGTTCCATAAAACACACCAAGCCCAATGGTTCCCTTCAAATATCGTATAACTTTGTGGACGGCTTGAAGGTGAACATCAGTAGGTGCTGCTGAGTACTGAGCCAACTTAGAAACAGCAAAGCAAATATCTGGCCTCGTAAAGGTGAGATATTGCAGCTTGCCCAACAATCTTCGATATTGTTTTGCATCAGAAAGCAGAGTACCATCATCTCGAGAAAGTTTCTGGTTTGGTTCCATAGGTATAGAGGACGGCTTACATCCTGAAAAACCAGTAGCTTCGAGAAGATCCAACACATATTTCCTTTGACATACAGAGATCCCTTCAGAAGATCTTGCTATTTCTAGGCCAAGAAAATACTTCGGAGCTCCCAAATCACGAAGCTTAAAGGCTGTACTCAATCTCTGCTTCAACTCATTCACCATATCATCATCAGTACTGGCGATGAGTATGTCATCAACATACACCAAAATCACCAAGAGCTTCCCATCCAAAAATTTCACAAACATCGTGTGATCTCCAGTACATGTCTCAAAACCAAAGCTAAGCAAAAGTTGTAGAGAGTTTCACAAACCACTGTCGCGAAGCTTGCTTCAAACCGTAGACTGATTTGTGAAGTCTACACACTGCATTTGGAGAAACTTTGACACCTTTTAACTCCGAATAGCCTGGTGGTAACTTCATATAAATCTCTTCCTCCAAATCTCCATTGAGAAAAGCATTAGAAATATCAAGCTGTGTCAACTTCCATTTCAACTTAGCTGCAACAGATAATAATATCTTCACCGTAGCCATCTTTGCCACCGAGAAAATGTGTCAAGAAAATCTATGCCCTCTTGTTGTGTGTAGCCTTTGGCAACCAGTCTTGATTTCTTCCTCTCTTCTGTACCATCGGCATGATATTTGATAGTATGTATCCATCTACAACCAATAGCTTCTTTACCTGATGGTAACTCAGTAATAGTCCAAGTTCTTGTTCGTTCAAACGCATCAATCTCCACACCCATGGAATCACACCATACCTTATCCTTCAATGCCTCTTTATAATTTTGTGGAATGGGATCTTTGGTAATGATGTTAAGAAAGGCATAGAAAGGCTCAGATATAGAAGTATAAGAAATATAATTTGTGATGGGATATGGAGTAGTAATACGAGTTTATCAGTAATAAAAGAAGTATTATAAAACTGGTAATCCTGCAAATGAGAGGGTAATTTCTTTTGCGAAGTGATTTTGAGTTGGATGAATCCAAAACCTCAGAAGGTATCTTATCTTTTGGGAGACAAGTACCAGAAGTAGATGGTGATGTATGAGAAGTTGCAGGATGAGAAATATGAGGAAGGAATGTCCTTGTATCTTCCGTGATGTCAGAAGATACTAAGGGGAAAATATCCTCATAGAAAATGACGTGTCTAGAAATAGAAACCGAGTGTGTCTCTATATCGAGTAGCTTATATCCTTTATAACCACTAGGGTAGCCTAAGAAAATACAAGCTCTAGAACGAGGATCAAATTTGGTTCTATGACTAGACAATGTTGAACTATAACAAAGACAACCAAACGTTTTCAACTATGATAATCTGGCATCTTAGAGGTAAGTTTCTGATAAGGGGATTGATTTCCAAGAACCTTAGAAGGTAATCTATTTATAAGAAAAGTAGCAGTTAAAACACAATCACCCCAAAACTCTAATGAAACCCCTGACTGAAACATAAGAGCCCTAGCCACATTTAAAAGATGCTGATGCTTTCTCTCTACAACAGAGTTTTGTTGTGGTGTTTCAGGGCAAGAATGATATGCTTTAATACCTTTCTGATGATACAAATCAGTAAAATTTAGTTCATTAGCATTATCAGAACGGACTGAGCAAACTTTCAGATTGTATTGAGTTTCAACCATTGCAATAAAACCAGGAAATGCATGTAAAACGTCAGACTTTTGTTTAAGCAGATAAATCCAAGTTGCTCTACTAAAGTCATCAACAATTTTCAAGAAAAACCGATAACCTTCTCTAGTAGGAACAGAGAAAGGTCCCATGTATCAATATGAATCAATTCAAACGGTTTGACACACATGTTTTGACGAGATTAAAAGACAAGTGTTTCTGCTTAGACAAATGACAAACATGGCAAGGTTCATGAGTTTTATTTATTTTATGTTTAGGTAAAACCAATATATCAGATAAGTGCTCAATCTTAGACATAGCCGGATGTCCTAATCGTTTATGCCAAGTAGCAGAACCTATATGTAAACTAGAACAAGTAGGAAGCATACCTTTAAAAGATAATATTTCATTTGAACTAGGTAAACTCAGAACATATAAATTTGCCTTCTCAACACCTTGACCAATCATCCGGGCCTGAGTACGATCCTGAATAAAACATTCATCAGCAGTAAAACTAACTTGAGAATGCAATGTTTTAGTCAATACACTAACACTCAACAAATTGAATTTAAAGCAGGAATGTATAAAACATTGTAAAGAGAGATCGCATCAGTCAATCTTATAAAACCGGTACCTTCTATTTTGACAGTGTAACCATTAGGGAGAGTAACATAGGTTTGATCTAGGGTATTATATTCTAGATATAAAGACCTATCATGAGTAACATGATGACTAGCCCCCGAATCTATCACCCAAGCTCTAAGAGACACACTGGTTTCTTTAGAGGTAGATGAAATCAACACGTCATTGAAAGAACATTTGAAAGTAAGAAATGTACCAGTTATCTGTGAGATAGATGGCATGGAAGTGGAAGAAGATGCATTGTTCCTTTCGGATAGAGGACTAGGAGTATGGAGCTTGATGCTGTTCAACTCTGGTGCAATAACAGAAGAGCCTTGGAGCTGATTACTGAGATACGCAATCATGTGTTTAATTTGATCTTTACTCATGCTATGATCATTCTCCTTCTGATGAGAATCCTGATGTCCGAGAGTTAAATTGGTGTTCACAGTTGGTTTGTTAGGCTTTCCCCTTTGTGGATGTCCTGGAGGGTATCCATGAACCTTGTAACATTTATCAACTGTGTGACCCATCCTGTGGCAATGAGAACACTTAGGCTTTTGATAGCCTCCCTGAGCAAGCATCACCTGGCTATTCTCCGGAGTAACAGACTGAGTCTGAAAAGCAACAGGAGCAGGAGCTGAACTAGCCTTATTAGTGTTCCCTATCATCCTCTGACTCTCATCTTGATCCAGCATATTGTAGATATCATTCAACTGTGGACGAGGCTTCATGTTCAGTATCTTACCACGAATGTTGTTGAAAGAATCATTTAATCCCATAAGGAATTGAATGATCCTACTTGTCTCGGCATCTTCAAGCAGCTCCTTCACTTGATCACAATTACATTTCTTCACAAGAGTTGATTTGGTGTTCGCAAGTTGCTCCCACAATGTTTTCTTCTTAGTGAAGTATGTAGAAAGATCTGAATCCCCTTGCTTGAGTGTCATCACTGCCTGTTCAAGTTGATACTTCCGTGGCAGATTATTGACCTTGAATCTCCTAAGCAAATCTTCCCACATCTCAGCAGAATCCTCATAATATATAATACTATAAAAAATTTCCTTGTTCACCACATTCAACAACCAAGATTTCACCATGCTATTACAACGACTCCAAATCTTGAAGCATTTATCATCAACAGCAGGTCTAATCAAAGATCCATCTACGAAGCCTATTTTGTTCTTCGCATCTAGACTAATCTTCATTGCTATAGACCAGCTATTATAATTTGTTTCATCAAGAGTATGAGTGACAATAGAAAGACCTGTATGATCGGCGGAATGCAGGAAGAAGGGACTATGAGTATCATACGGTTCCGTTAGCATCGACATTGAACTTTCTCCAAATCGATTCGCCGAGCTACGAAATTGTTGTTGTTTTGCGGAAACTTCATCAGGTTCATTTCAATTCGGTGTCATCGATCTCGTACGAACCTCAGATCCTTGATCTTCATCTTCAAATTTCTGATTCCTAGCTTTTGCTCCGCGTTTCACCATTGTTAATCCGCTTGAACTCACGAGAGTAGAATCAAACGGAGAAGAGATGAAATGGAACTATTTGATTCACGGAGAAGGGAGAAATCGAGAAGAAGAATCAACGAAGCGAAGCGAAAAATCGCTCTGATACCATATTAGAGAAATGGATTTGATTCTCATTCACTGTAAAATGTGGTTACATGGAGATATATATACACTTACGTTTAACCAAGATAAACCACACTCAAATGTTAATCTACTCTAATCTACCCTAAACCGGTTATATACATTAATATGAGTGTGTTCGGATTGAGCTTCCCGTTCCAGATGTGGAAGGGCTACTAACATTTAATATACCCTTTGGTCCAATATCATTCAGATGCTTGAGTATTACAAAGACAATGATTTATAACGTATTCATTACGTTAGTGGTACCCACGGCTTACAAATAAAAAAGTATTTAGTCTTAATGAACTGAATACAGCTTCATTGCTTTACCAGTACCTACATATAGACAAAGGCTATGAATTGGTTGTTGGCCAAATGCTAAAAACAAATGTTGAAAGTGAAGAAAGATCCTTACTTTACAATAACCTTGGTATTACAAAAGGGGTGGGGTTGGATTCATTACTTCTGTAACCCACGACTTATAAAAGTCTCATAGCTTTAGAACCCACGACATACAAAAACTATGAATATTTTGAAGTGATAAACCCACCAACGGCTTAAGAAAGACTAGGAGTATTGGATGGATACATAAAGTCTTTAAGCTATGAAATTGAATGATGTATAAAACCATTCAAAAACGTTTTGGACAAAGACTATGAGTTTTGGATGGATGGATACATAAAGTCCTTAGCTATGAAATTGAATGGATGGATAAAAACCAACAAAGGCTCCTAACTTTACTACTAGTACCCTTGGCTTATCAAGTCTTAGACAATGACTTTGAACTGAAAACACATTCATTGTTTTACCACCCACATTTATGAAGACTCCATACTCACGGCGTATGAGGACTCTAGAATACTACTACTACTACTAACACCACAGTTTTATAAAGAGTCCTTAGAAAAAGACTGTGTATATCTACATGTGGCTTATGAGAAGAGCCCTTAGACAATATTGCTTTATGTGGATTATGAAATATTTAGACGAAAAGATAACCACAAGGTTCAGGGTAGACAAAGAACTACAACCGGATGAAAACAGACTCCTTACTTAACGACAAGTTTTGGCAAAAAAAAGTATTTATGCAAAGAGTACATGTCTGGTTTTTGGCTCGTTGATGAGAAAGACAACCAAATGCCTAAACCAAGTCTTTAAGACATAGACTATGAACCAAGTCGGTTATTTTACTTATTTGATGGTAGAGTGTATGATGATGTCAAAGCGTGATTTGAAACTTACAAGAAAAGAGAGTGTTTGTAATTATATGGAGATATGAAAACCAGTTTGATTTGGGTCTGGTCTGGAGTAGCCATCACCACTTGTTCATTGAAGGATAATCTGTTAAGGCAGCGAAAGCTGAACTCAGTCGTGTTCTTCTTCATGATATTTACTAATCAAGCCTTTTCACTTCGTGAAAGATCACAACCCGAGAAAATAACTCTGTCCTATGACCATGAGGTGTAGAATTGGAATGCATATTAAGTACTTTGTTTAGTAGCATACATGTAAATCAAACTAGAGATTTACTCAACAGATGAACACAACCGGTTGCTGAGGATGAGGCTGCCTTGCAACCGATTATCACCAACCGTAGCTTGAAGACCAAAAACTAGTACAAAATGGAAAAACCTTATATATATTAGAACACATAACCATTCACCGAACTTGGTCTGGTCCAAAACCTGAAGCTCATAAACTTCACTCATGTTTCTTCTTCTCAAAACAAAAAACCGTATTAAACACTCTATACACAATCCCCACCTGATGCATTGACAAGATAGTGATTTCCAATAAGTCTCAAAGTGCATTAAACGTGGAAAACTGTAGAGTCAACCTGCAAAACACGGTGAGAATCACATATGACTCTTTTGCAAGAGCAAGACTACAGATAATTAGCAACAAAGCTTATAATTATCTATATCTAGCTACTGATTCAGACTATCTCAAACTACAAGTGAGAACTCTATAAATCTTAATGCAAACCATAGAGTTAGACTTACATCTAAGCAGCTCTAGCTACTAACTTAGGTGATTCCGGATAGTGTTGCAGTGTTTTCTTGTATTGTATTTTCAAGTGCATGAGGAGGAGGATGAAGAGAAGACTTACTTGGTAACTAATGGCTGATACCTTCGTTATGATCGCTTGTTGAGTTCTGGAAAAAAGGAGCCAGTGGTAACGCTTGGGAGCTCGGTGTTCACCTCATATGATGAGAATGCTTTCCTCTGCAGCATCATTACAGTCGGACTAGCTAAGGTTAGATTGGTTTTGATCACACAAGGTTAAGAGCCCACCAACCATATAAAAGAAGTGACTTACAGAAGTGTAATGGGTCAGACTCTGACAAAGCCATCTTAAATTTAACACTTACAGCAGATTGGAACTCAGGGCTTGATAAGTTAACTGTGAGGTTCCTCATCAATAACAAAACCTGCAAAACAATTCTACAATTAGTGAAGCTTGTACATCAAGTAAACTAAAAGTTGCTCTCTGACTCACAGTTTCAAAGTTTATAGGATCCATTTCCTTGAGCTTTTCCACGTGATCTCTCGTTTCAGGATCAAAGACACTCCCGATGAAGCTATAAACTTCAGCAAAATCAGGAACACCTGCAAAGCAATAATCAGTAAATACATAGTAGAAAATCAAGAACAGAACAAGAAGCTGTTCACAAGTGATTACCATGAAGAACCAGAGGCTGCTTTGCTACAGTATCAGAACCTGAGAATGTTCGGCTTGAGCTTCCCATACCGGATGTAGAGGGGCTACTAACATTTAATATATCCTTTGGTCCAATATCAGCTGAATCAGTGGCGTTATATGCCATGAATAAGCACATGAAACGTCCTAAAATGAAGCTTATTCTGCTACCAAAACACCTAATAGAAAAGAAAAAATTGAAAACACAGCGTGCCTTGTACTCCACGAAGAGTAGTAGCAAGTTCCTGCTTTGGTGAAATAACTCTGTTTAGCAGCATTGATGCGTCTTTCCATTGCATTTGAGCTGTGGAAAAATGGATTCAAAAACTCAGGTAATATTGTAAATGAATATTCATCATTTTTGTAACCAAAGCTAACAAGGATTACAAAAAACCTATCGAACCGTTGTTAGATGCCTTTTGAGGATAAGGATGAGCTGCTTTGCGTTTTGGACGAGGAGGTGCTACATGTGCTAGTGTCCCGTTTCTCTGAGCCTTTAAAAAGTATTTTGAGCATGACTCCTTATCTATATATAGTAAGTAGATCAGTAGTCAGTAGTCAGCAGAGGAAGAATAAGAACCAAAACTTAGAATAAGCTATTATAAAACCTGAATAACGGTCTTGGAACCAACGTACTCTTCTATCTTCTTCCAGTCTCGATCAAACCTAAGGGCATTAGTATCAGCTAATAATAACTTGTAAGATACAGATCCATTAAGCAGACCTAACATACTCTTGTTCAGTTGTTTGGTTCAGTCTTAAGTAACTAAACTCATACTTGAGAAAGCAAGATCAGAACACACGTACAAAATAATAATATGTCACGGAACAAAGAGAGGAAAAGAAACAGAGATTTGTTATACAGTTGAAGCGCTTCAAGAAACTTATCGTGCTCTTCCTCTGTCCAGCTCTCCCTAGACTTGGGTTCCTGTGCTCCACCAAAACTGTGTTACTGCACTCGTTAAATTTCCCGTTACCTTTTTTGGAAGACGAAAACATGACATAACGTGGTTATGGATGACTGTCACCACAAACTTCATAATCACTTCGTTTCCACCTTTAGAGAAGAATATAAAATCCACCCATTGACCATGTTATTTAGCGGATCTTGAACAAAACCAAAACACTTGTGTCTTTGATCCCCAAACTCTCAGGCATTCATAAATAAGATCCCAATCCCACCTATATTTTGAATCCCCAATATATCCCGGAGTTCATGCCTAGTGAATTCGTCTATCATGTGACCAATTGGATCGAAGATTTTTAAAAATTAAATCTGCTGACCCGAGACTCCTTCATATTTCTTTAAAGTCCGGAGAATTGGTCTGGCATTCCTCCTTTTGTGCTCGACAAAATAAAAGTTGTCATCTACGAAGAGCAAATGGGAAATCGAGGGGCAAATCCTAGCCACCTTCATCCCCATCAACTGTTCTTTCCTTTCAGGCTTTATAGATATTGACAATCAGAGCTTTTGTGAATAAGGGGAGGGGTCACATTGTCTCAATCCTCTATGCGGAACTATGTGCCCTCCTGGTTGCCCTTTAGTAATAGTTTGTGTTGTACCGAAGATATACATTCCATCGTTAACTTGATCCAATGAGGATCAAAACCCATTTTATGAAGTAAGCCTCAATAAAAATCCATTTCACTCTATCATAAGATTTGCTCATATCCGTCTTTGTAGCCATATTCTTATTCTGACATGATTTGTTTGATGTCAAACCATGGAACATCTCCTGAACACTGAGGATGTTATCTGAATTCAACTTCTAGCCACACTGAGGATGTTATCTGAAGGAGACAAGTCTTCAATCGTTTACATACTACCTTAGATATAATTTTATATCCTACATTACATAGGCTCATAGGCCTAAGTTTTGTCATCCTAATAAGCCTCTCTATTTTAGGGATCAAACATATATTAGTAGTATATAATCTTGTATCCATCTTCCCTAACGTCATGAAATCATTAACCATGTCCAATATATCCTTTATAATAATATTCCAAGAGTTTTGAAAAAGAGGGCAGTCATGCCATCTGGTCCAGGTGTTTTCTCAGGATGCATCATGAATAAAGATTTTGTAACTTCCTCCTCTGTTGCCAATCTGATTAACCTCTAGTTCATTTCACTAGTGATATTGGGCGTAATCTCCTCCAGAAGAAGAAAAAAATTTGTGAGCTACACAAAGTTTACCCTAATATGGTGGAAACCATCCAATGTTTCATAATATGTTAACAACTACACGATGTTTATGTTAATACATGCCACATATACGAAGTAAATGATTATATGGTGGGAACATCAAAATCATGTTTAATTGATTCTAGAAAAAGTTAATGGGTTCAAACCTATAATTAATCAAAAATCAAATTTAAAACAAAAGGAAACTAAGTTTTAGAAAAAATAATTGTTGCATTAAATTTTGATTGGGTAAAATTTATAGAAAATAGTTGACAATAAAAATAAGAAATTTATAATTCAAATTTAATATATTTTAATATATTATTTTAAAAGTCAAAGAAAATGAATGCTACGTAAATTTTAATATCATAATATATCAAGATTATGTTGACATAATGTTTACAAAAAGAAATGTTGATGTTGACAAAAAAAATCAGATATACATACATATATACAGATAATAGATACATATTTTTTTTATGTAAACATCATGTTATTTTAGTATCTATATGTAAGATTATAAATTTGGTATTCGTAAATAGTGTGTCAAATTAAGGTAACATATTACAAAAAAAATTATAATGCTTATGTATGTTATATCATTCTAATTATTGATAGTAGTAATATATTTGTAAATGTATTTTATAGTTTTATGATGTTAATTGTAAGTGTTATGAGACGTAGCATTTCTTTTCTTTGACTTCTAAAATAATTCATCTTCTTAATCTATTTAAAATCTTTCAACCAAAATTTATTTCCAATTTAAAAGTCCAAAATATGAATTCTTTAAAATGTTTATATTGGAAATTAATATGATTGATCAAAGTTATTGTCTTCATATTCCTAAAGTTTTCATAAATATTAAAATATATTAAATTTCTTATTTTTATAGTAAACTATTTTCTATAATTTTACCCAATCAAAATTTAATGTACACAATTAATTTTTCTAAAACTTAGTTCTTTTTGTTTCAAATTTGATTTTCTGATTAATTACAGTTTGACCCATTAACTTTTCCTAGAATCAATTCAACCCGATTTTGATGTTCCCACCATATAATCATTTACTTCGTATATGTGGCATGTATTAACATAAACATCGTGTAATTATTAACATATTCTAAAACATTGGATGGTTTCCACCATATTAGGGTTAACTTCGTGTAGCTGACAAACTTTTTTCCTCCAGAAAATCATCAAAATTTGTAGGTGAAGTAGTAGTGAAAAAATCATAAAAATAATCTACTGCCACCTTCTCCATTCCTTTTCCTCGATTATCTAGTTTCCTGCTGCATCATATAAACCAACAATCCTATTACAAGTACGCCTTTGTTTTTTCAAAGAATGAATAAAATTTAGTATTTAAGTCCCCTGTAGTATTCCATATATTACGGACTCTTCAGTTAACAATACTCTTCTTTATCCTTATACGCTTCTTGTAGTTTTCTGGACATTTCCAATATATCTTTATGAGCTCGATTTTTATCCATTTCTACTTCTTCCAAATCTTTTTGCAGCTCACTAATTTTCTCCTTTCCAATGGGGATCATTACTACGCCATGTAGCTATTTCGTGCCTAAAGTTCCTAGTTTTTTTATACTATATCACATGTATTTTCCCCAGACATAACACTCCACCATCTCTCGATAAATTCCATAAATTCGTCTTGTCCAATCCAACGTTTATCAAACCTGAATTTTCCTCTCCTTATGGTTATTTTATCCTCCAAGTGACCCACTACGGGACGATGATCAAAATTTATCATCCCTAAATATTCCGTGTAAGAACATGGAAACATAGAATGCCAATCTTCATTTGCTAAAGTTCTATCCAGCCGGCATCGAATCATTTCTTTTCCTCTTCTTCCTTTCTAAGACATTTGATTTCCCGAGCCGGAAATTCCAATAGTCCACTATTTCTAATCATATTATTGAAAGATAAAAATGATTTAGAACTTTTTAATGGGCCACCCTGTTTTTCATGGTTACTAGCAATCTCATTTAAATCTCCAAATGGACCAACGATCCGATCGTGCTAGACCATATCTCGTCAGGCTTTCCCATACTTGTTCCCTTAATTTTTGAACCGGGTCTACATACACAAAAGTCATGAGCCTTTGATTTTCCAAGAGCTACCGCTTCCACATCTATCATCCTATTGCTTGAGTATAAAATCTTCACATGGTATTCATCATTAAAATTTAAGGCTAACCCTGCACTCAATCCGTTTGGATCCGCCGTTACCAGCCTGCCATACCCAAAATGTAGCTGAAAGCTCTGTACAAAGGCAAAATCTTGCTTTGCTTATGATAAAAAAAAAAATCTGGTCTATGATGATGCCAAATTTGTCTTAGGTAACTTATTGTCCATTTGCTTCCTATTCCTCTACAATTCCAACTGAACACTTTCATTTTATAATATTAACTGGCGAACTCCGTAGAGCAAAATAGACGGGTATAAAGAAACCATATGGTATGTTGTCGAGACCATATTCTTTACTTCTTCTGCTAGGATGAAACCAACTTGTTTCTCTCGGTATTCCTAGCATTTCACTCCTGGACACATAATTCATACTCTTAGCTTTACACAAACTCAGCCCCTTGTTTCTCCACCCTTGTATTTGCTGAAGCTCATCCTATCCAAGAGAATAAGGCCATGCGTGTGTTCGGTTTGATGAGGCCGAACACAGTCTCATGCACATTGTGCATATGTGAACCAAATCCTGCATATTAATCAATTCAACGCAAGAAATATTACCCCAATATTTATCTTTGAATCCCAGTAAAAGAGTTGTTTTCCAATCAAATCATACAGAACAAAACTTAGAAAGAAAGAAAGACAAAACTTCTAACCCCAAGGTGCCTACTCTCTAACTTCATATGATACCAAAACCAGTAAACCAATAAGACAGTTTTATTCCGTATTGATAACTTAAACATATATCTATAACGCCCGACCGCCCACGGCTAATGGGCCACCCACGCCCGCTCTCTCGGCCCGTGGGCCCCATCCCGTTCCAACGATCGGTGCATAAATTTTCCAAGGCTCAAATCATTGTTTACTGACCCTGCAATCACCACCCGACCTTTCCCCGTGTTTTGGCCTCACTCGCACGGTATCGCGAATCACTTCCCGATAGGTCACCCATCCTTTCACACTCCAGCCCAAGCACGCTTAACCCTGGAGTTCTAAATGGATGTGTGACGGAAAAGGTACGTCAACTTTGGTGACATAGGTAGCCAAATCAATCCTCTTAAGCCTTTCCACATATCACAACTCGGGATGTTATAATTCATCCCCTCTCAAAGAACGCAACGTCCTTGTTGCGCCCCACGACAGGTCTCAAGACGCCTCTCGGGTCAGAACCGAGATGGCTAACCAGCTCTGATACCACTTGTAACGCCCCGACCGCCCACGGCTAATGGGACACCCACGCCCGCTCTCTCGGCCCGTGGGCCCCATCCCGTTCCAACGGTCGGTGCGTAAATTTTCCAAAGGCTCGAAATCATTGTTTACTGACCCTGCAATCACCACCCCGACTTTTCCCTGTTTTTTGGCCTCACTCGCACGATATCGCGAATCACTTCCCGATAGGTCACCCATCCTTTCACTACTCCAGCCCAAGCATGCTTAACCCTGGAGTTCGAAACGGATGTGTGACAGAAAAGGTAAGTCAACTTTGGTGACATAGGTAGCCAAATCAATCCTCTTAATCCTTTCCACATATCACAACTCGGGATGTTAAAGGGTGAGGTCCTGGGTTCGAACCTCACCAATAACCTATTTGTGAGCCGAGGCCTAGGGTGATTTCGGGCAGGTTGTATCACAAAGGAGGGGTTAGGGTCGATGCGCTGCAGCGCCAGCTGGGTCCCACGGGGAGGGCTGTTACAATATCTTACTCAAAAGCAAAACAACAAATGCATAACCATAATCCGATAACATAAAAGAGATAAACAAACAAAACTACTATGCGAGCTTATTAAAGTAATAAAAATAACACATCCCCAAACCATAGACTGCATGCAAGACTACTCATATGAGTTGACTGAATCCATAGACATTTCTAGTGTTTTGGTGGCTCTGGTTTAGGATCTGATGTGTCCTTCTCCTCCAATTGCTTGATGCTGTATCCTTGTTGGTTGTTTGTTTTGGCCAGTGTGCGCTTGCATGGCGATAAAAAAAGACTGAACCAGCTGCATTTTTGTAGATCTTCCATTGCTTACTGTTGGCTTAAACATATTCTTACATACACCTAGCTTCTTCACCTTATCTCTTGTAACCCCATCTTTGGCTTCTGCATCATTTCCAGTTTGTCGTCCACCAAACTAACCATCTCCCCAATCTGATCCCCACCACCTCCTTCAAATTCCTCTTCAGGTAAAATCGAATCTTGATTCTCTACATTCCATTATCCTCATTTAAGACCATGCTACTAGTAACTCCATTTACTTCCATCCCATCATCAATTACCAGAGTATTACGTTCTTTTAAGCTATTTTCCTCACCTAAGGGAACAAAAGATACATTTTTGGTTCAGCTTGGGTGTTTAGAAATTTATTTGAAAAACCAGAGATGGTAAATCTTGAATGGACTTGTCCTTCTCATGTGTGTTTTTTAACAACTGCTCTTGAATCTCTCCCTTTTCTCTACCTTCCCCTCGTGCATCCCCTCGCGGAATTCGTCCCCTTTTGACTCCCCGATTCATCCTTGTATGATTCTCTGGCGGGTAATATGACAACCCGCCATGTGGGACCCATGCTAACATCCCTGGAGGATCTGCAGGTCAATTGGTGACAGCTTATCATGTGGGAGAGTTGTTAAAGGGTGAGGTTTTGGGTTCGATTAACGCCAAGCGCACCAATAATCTACCGGTGGATGTGGAGGCGTTTCCTCCCATAGTGAGGGGTCAGGGTAGGTGCCCTGCAGGATTATGAGTCTTGGTCCCACGGGGTGGATTGTCACATATAAGCTTTTAAAATCTCCCTTCTAGAGCTTTGATATCGCGAGTTTTCTTCATTACTACGCTGGTTACCTCTTTGATTAGGAGCTCTCTTTCTCTCCCTTTCAGCCACCTTTATCCACTTGGATCCTTGATCTTCAAACATATTACCTTTCCCTTACCCAAGTAATCTTTTTTTTCTTTCTCCTTATCATAGTAGCCTCCATTCCCATTAATAAACACACCTTTGTAGATTCTTGACCGATCTTCATGCCTCCCACCAGCCTCCTTCTGATATCTTTATTATTTTCAGAACTTTTAGGGGTTCAAAGGGAACTTTCGAGTGCATGACAGAGACTGTCGCAAAGCGTGCAGTAACCAAACAGCTTCTTGTACCTCAGCGAGACCAAAGCCTCTTCACCGTCATGAAATTATCCACCCTTGAAACCAATAGTGGTTTCAAAACACAACTCTTTAAACCCATCCACCACCACTTGGACCTACCAAAGTCTAAATCTCCAGTGTCCTGCCAATAGCTTCACCAATGCTCTCGAAAGTTGGTGCTGCCCAAAATTTCAATGGGATGCCAAAGACTTTTACCTAGAAGGTGATCTTTGATGGGTAATTCTGAGTCTTCTTTGGCTGCCATCTTGCTAAGGCAATCATCCATTAATTGAAATTAAAAGGTTGTATCTTCAACACAGCTTCAATTTCTTCTTTTTTCTCGAAGTCAAACTGACATTTTCCATGCCCTAACTCTGCCCCAGCAACCTTATCCTCCATTTTCCAATTTTTTGGAAGCATTATCACCAGAGGCGCGATATCCTGTTCATCAGGGTTCATACCCCTCCCAATAAGGGTCTTGGAATAACTCTTGATAATTTTAGAGTTATAAAAATGTGGGACTGTGATCTTCAGTCTTTTCGGTTCCCTTCACCATTCTTTTCATCACCAAACTTCCCAATCAGCATACTCTGCGACATTGACACCACCAAAGGTAAACAAACCGAATTTTAAAATATATGTAGAGCAAACTAGCAGTTTCAGTATACAATATTGAGCTACCCCATACTCTCTTTATAAGAATTGCAAGCACTTAACCTCTCACGCCTAAGATCAATGCCATTATTACCAAATCGCCAAGGAATGATTATATCCCTAATGAAAACTCAATCAGATCACCAATAATCTGTGATATCCCCTTTAATAAACAGCAAAAATCCATAACTTCCAATTTCCCAAGTTAAAGATTATACACTCCTTCCATAAGTCTTTTCCAAGGTTCGATAAGTTTTCATTTTGAAGGAAATGGAAAACGTACCTAATAAATGCAGCAAGATCGTCGTGATGATGACATGAACCCAAATCTCAATCAAAGATCTTGAGAAGTTCTCAGAGCTTTTAATTGCAGATCTTTCTTTCACCGATGATATGATCCAAGAATCCAGATCAGATCTTCTTTCCAGACCAGTATTCCTCGTTTGATTCTCTTCTAATCTTCCTTTAAACCATTCTCCATAGATTCCGTATTAACAATACCTCTTTCCAATCGATCCTCCTCATCTGATTCTCTTTGATTCCTTCCTCTTGTTGTTGATCTCTCTGATTCCCTCCTCTCCTACAAATCCCCGGAACCCATCCCTGATACTCCATTAATCCTAAATTGCCTTGGTTGTCGCCGTAAGCCTAAATCGCCTTGGTTGTCGTCTTTTCAAATTATCGATGTATTCTTTGCTCTTACAGAAGTCCCATTTTGAAATACATATATGATGATTACGATTCAAATACCAAATCGTTTGATGTGAAAGGAAATAATATATGTGATTTTTAATATACTATTAATAAATCTATCTATACTAATAATTTGCGAAGTGATTTTTCGCATCTGAGCTCTCACGTTAAAAGTTAGAATGACTAAAGTTTATGCTACCCCTTATGAATAATTCTGTTTATTTATTTTTATCTATATTATTATTTTCGAAGTGATTTTTTCATCTGAGCTCTCACATTAAAAGTTAGAATGACCAAAGTCTATGCTACCCTTATGAATATTTCAGTTTATTAATATTTATATAATTAATTAATCATAAATTAATTATAATAGAACTTTCACGTGATTGTTTTCTTTAGCAGTGGGGAGAATTTATTTTAAAAAATATTTTTTTTATTTTAGTTTTGTGTTTTGAAACTTATTTGAGGTTTTATGCATTTTTTTGTTTTAAAAGATAAAAAATAAAAAGAGACGAAGATTCATAATTTTAACGTTATTTCAAAGATTATAATTTTTTGATATATCATTATGTTCTCATAATTTTATAGATTTCCATAATGTTTATAATGTAATAATTAATTATTTGTGAAACGATTATGCATGCGTGTGCGGGCCAAACACCTAGTTAAAAATTATTTGCATACTAAATGGGTCTTTCTATACGTAGATATATTACATTTATATAAACCATTCATAAATTTTTATTTATATAACCAAAAATATTATTATACTAATAATAAACATAGATTTAGTCATAAATAAAAAAAAGAAAGAATATAATTTATTTTTTATATATAAATTCAACTTCAAATTTAATTATAAAATCATTTTGTCATGACAATATTATGTTACAGTTAGCACTGGACCAATAATAGTATGTGCTTCAATTTAGATAGACTTTTATACTCCCTCTATTTCAAAATATTTCATGTTTTAAGATTTTCACATATATTAAGAAAATTTATGAAATTTTGATTACCAATAAATTATTTTTTCTAACTAACTATTCCTATAACTTTTAACCAATATAATTTTAATAAATCTTTTGGAATTTACAATTCACCATTAATTGTTGTGTTGAAAATATAAAAATGAATCATTTTGAAACAAAAAAAAATTCTATAATATGGAACATTTTGAAACAGAGGGAGTATTAGTTAATTAATAGTCAGGACGTTTAAGTTCATTATGTCAAGCTTTAAGATTAGGTAAATAAATATGGTAGTCAACGGTAATAATTCATGGCTTTTTTTATTGTTTCATATATTTTTAAAGACAACTAGATTCTAATTTGCATTTTAAAAGTGCAAAAATAATTTTAACAAAATCTAAGTAACAAACTCAAAAAGTGTTAATATTAATTTAAGTATATTTCAAAATATATAATTATATTATCTTATTTGTATTAGTAGAAAATTTATATAAGATATTACTTAATTTATTTTTAAATATTTCAGTTATTTTCGTTATGAGTTTTTAATATAATATCTGTAATTTGTATGAATAATTGTGTGAAATATTTTAGATAAATTTTGAATTATAAAGCTTACTTGATGTCAATATATTAACTCTAAAATTTTATTTATATAAAATATATAATTAATATAAGATTTTATTGAAGTGTAAATGAATATAATTTATTTGAAAATATAAATAAAATAAACCATTCATTTAAATGGAATTCATATTAAATGACATTATTTGTAGTATCTACAAAGATGAAAATAGCTTTATTGTTTTTCATTTTTTCATACATTATTTGAGCATTTTAGTTAATTATTCGATCTAATCAAATAATTATGAAAGATCAATAAAATATTATTAAAAATACAAGGCCTAATATTTATATTGTTTGGACACAAAATCAATTATTTTATTGTTTGAAAACCATGATCAAATGTCTAACATAATGTTTCTGTTTTGATAAGGTAGATATTTCTTGTTATAAAGCAATAATGTGTAACAAATTATGTTTCATGAATAATTGTGTAACATTCATAATTTAAAGTAAATACGTTCATCTAAAATTAGGTTTAATATATAGATATAAAATAACTCAACATGAAAAAGAGTAAGTGAAACCATAGTGAAACAATTATGATCATTGTTTCACTGACAAATGAAACCAAATCCATTAGTCTTCTCAGATCACCGTAATAGTCCCATAAATTTTCAAGTCTAAAGTTAATCATCATCTCATTGTCATGTTGTCACAAAAGTAGATAAGATCATTTCTCAGCCATGCCAATTTACAAACAAATTCTACATTAGTAACAAAAACCTTGATTAAGCAGAGAATGATAGATCATGTACAATGTGACTGGCCTTATATATAATAATGATCAATATATTGAGATCAATTTTCCGTAGTAATGCAACAACCTGGCTTCAGTACCAATCTAAACATATTACCAACTGAGTAAGAGACAAAAATTGTCTGAAACGAAATAATAGACGTAAGTGCGTTGAAGGACTAAGAAGATGTAAGCTTTAGTTTCAAAATCAGCTAAGTTTGGCATGTTCCTTCAGTACTCCCATCTCTGTGAAACTCAAAATTTGGAACCTATATGAGATTGTTTGCCACAAATGAGATTGGTTTCTCTGTGGCGTACGTGAGAAGCGAGGAAGCCGAATGAGATTTATTGCATCAAGATAGAGGAGTTGAAGAGAATTATTGTTTTGGATGTTAAAGAATTGAAGGAGACTTGATGAATCATCCTAGTGGGAGGCATGCGTTACAACAGAGAAGCATTAAGTCAGACTACGTTAGGGTTTTAATGGGACTATGGAGAAGATGAGGGGTAGATTCGCTGTTAATGGTGAGGTTTTTAGGAATTACTTTTTTTGGCTGCGGATTGGGATGTAAGAAGCACCAAATCCAGGTCGAAAAAAAACGATGAAATAGCAGTTGTATAAATTTCGTTTGAATTCAGTAGGTAGGATGAAATGGAATAAAAGCTGATGTGGCATTTTAATTGGTTAAGATATATGGCAATATATCGATGACTTTCACTTGACTGAAATATAGGTTAAAGGTAACGCTGAAATCATATACCATGGTAGAGATTTAACTACTTGTACTTTTCTTATGTGTTGCTGACTATTCATGTCCACCACCAGCTACTAAAAAGAAGTGTATGGCCTCCTACAAAGAGGTTCAGATCAGTTGGAGAGTTTGGTGAACTGATTCAAAATCCCAACCACACAACAGAATACATGCAAAAATGTTATATGATCTCTTCTCCCCGATCAGTTGCAGACTACCGCCCCATCGCGCTATGCAATACCCACTACAAATTATAGCTAAGATCCTCACCCGCCGAATCAAACCATTACTGCCACTCCTTATCTCTGATACTCAATCGGCCTTTGTGGCGGGACGAGCAATATCAGACAATGTCCTTATTACTCATGAGACATTACACTTCCTACGTACTTCAGAGGCAAAAAAGTATTGCTCTATGGCGGTGAAAAGTGACATGAGCAAGGCATATGACCGCATTGAGTGGGAGTTTGTACGAGAAGTTTTATCTCTCCTCGGGTTTGATCCAATTTGGATCTCATGGATCATGAACTGCATAGAATCGGTGACTTATACATTTCTCATCAACGGTACCCCCCGCGCGGGTTGGTGAAGCCCTCTCGTGGGTTAAGACAGGGAGACCCACTGTCACCACATATTTTCATCTTATGCACCGAGGTTCTTGCGGCGATGTGCGAGAAAGGGCAGGCAGATGGGTCTCTCCCGGGAGTCCGTGTTGCCAGAGGAAGTCCCCCAATCAATCACCTCCTTTTCGCGGATGATACCATGTTCTTTTGCAAATCTAATACTAAGAGTGTGACTGCGCTGGTAAAGATCCTAGGCTCCTATGAGGAACTGTCTGGTCAAAAGATCAACACTCAAAAATCGACGATCACCTTCTCAGCAAAGACCCCTTCGGAAGTTAGAGCTCGGGTGAAACTGGCGCTAAACATTGAAAAAGAGGGAGGAATAGGAAAATACCTGGGGCTCCCGGAGAACTTTGGGTCGTAAAAGAGTGATATTTTCGCTTCCATTGTCGATAAAATTAGGCAAAAATCCATAGTTGGAAGACAAAATTTCTGTCTGGAGCTGGAA
Organism: Moricandia arvensis; assembly: GCA_905132765.1. NCBI lineage: Eukaryota > Viridiplantae > Streptophyta > Magnoliopsida > Brassicales > Brassicaceae > Moricandia > Moricandia arvensis. The sequence continues at coordinate 22,442 of CAJHQP010005178.1, read as the reverse complement.
AACAGATTATGCTCAAGGCTGTCCTTTCCGCGATTCCGTGTTATACGATGTCTTGTTTTAAAGTTCCCATCTCCCTGTGCAAACAGATTCAGTCCCTGCTTACTCGATTCTGGTGGGACGCAAATCCGGAGAAAAAAAAATGTGTTGGGTTGCTTGGTCATCCATGGCTTTACCGAAGTATGCGGGAGGTCTCGGGTTTCGCGATGAGGAAACTTTCAACAATGCCTTATTAGCAAAGATAGGATGGAGACTCCTCAAAGAGCCGCAATCCCTCCTGGCCAGAGTCCTTCTTGGAAAATATTCACATGACTCCTCCTTCTTGGACTGTATTGCACCAGCGACTGCTTCTCATGGGTGGAGAAGCATCATTGCTGGAAGAGATATCCTTCGAAAAGGCTTAAGTTGGGTTGTTGGTAATGGCTAATCAATCAGGATATGGGAGGACCCATGGCTCTTCTTCGCCACTCCTTGCAAGCCGATTGGACCCCCAACTTTAGCATCTCACAATTTGAAAGTTAGTGAGCTTCTCTGCCCCATCTCCAATCAATGGCATCTTGATAAAATCAGAAGATTTATACCTCAGCATGAGGAAAGTATTTTGAGAATAAAAACCAGCTCAGCACCGTCGATGGATCTGTTAGTTTGGTTACCGGAGAAACATGGATCCTACTCAACGAAAACAGGCTACGGACTGGGAATCTTGGAAAAGAACGGTGGAGATAAGGAAAGCCAGCTGCTAGATTGGCTAAAGCATATCTGGAATATCTCCACAACCCCAAAGATTAAAGACTTCCTATGGAAAATCACTAAAAAAGCCATCCCGGTTAGTGAGAACCTCAACAAGCGTGGAGTGACTGCCTTCAGCTGTAAAAAATGTGGAGGATATGAAGATGATCTCCATGTTTTTCTCACTTGTCCCTTTGCGGTGGAAGTTTGGAATCTCTTACCCCTGCGCTCAAGTCCCTCACCTGCAACTCCCTCCATGGCGGTATTGATCAAAGGAGGGACCAACCTTACCCCGTTACCCCAACGGGAATCAAATTCCTTTATGGCCCTGGGTGCTTTGGAATTTATGGAAATCTAGAAACAAACTAGTTTTCGAAAACAGAGTGTTCTCTGCCCAGGAAACAGCCTTGAAGTGTATCTTAGATGCCAAGGAATGGTGCTCAGCCCACTTACCAATTAAGCAAGATCCAGGGGCTCTAGGACAGGAATCTTCCCACCCTCACGTTCGCCGACCTGCCCCACCACCCACGTTTTCACCAAATATCCTCGTCGGTTACGTTGATGCAGCCTGGGAAAGCAAATCCGAGGATTGTGGGATTGGAGTAATCTTTACTGGTAACAATTCCTTAGTGCCCCCGAAATTATGCGAAGCTCGCACTCTTGTATCTTCATCTCTCATGGCAGAAGCCTTTGTTGTTCGTCTCGCGGTATTCACCGCCATGTATGCAAACGTCCGATCCCTGGCCGTTCTCTCTGATTCTCTGTCGCTAATTTCCTTGTTGAAGAGAGGCGCCTATCAACCTGAACTGTTCGGGATCATGTTTGATATCTATCATGCCTTGCCTTTCTTTGATGTTGTTTCTTTCGATTTCATCTCTAGGAACTTTAATGTTGAGGCTGACTTAGTGGCAAAATCAGCTCTCCCTTTGTCTTTCGTTATCTCCAGCGATGGAGAGTAAACTTTCTAATGAATACAATGTTGTTCGACCAAAAAAAAATGTTATATGATGAAATTGTATGTTTATGCATCTGTGAAAAGAAAACCAAAAAAAAATTGTTTAAAAGTTTCTATAGATTTATTTATTTCAGGAAGTATTTTCTAAATTTCATTTAAAAACACTAAACATGATTCATTCTCTTAGTTTACTGGTGATTATGTGTTTATATGAATTATCTTGTAGGTGTGAACCTTGTAGCTTAATACACAGCCTTGGGATAATTAAGAATGCCAGTGATATTAATTGAAGACTTGGAAGTTATGGTAGAAACAACTGGAAGAGTGTATTTTGTGCCAGAATTTAACGTTTGTTTGCTCCTTGGTGGAGAGAAGATGTTCATGGTGTCTGCATTGGAATCAAGAGATTCACAACAAGTCTCACATTGCAAGGGTTGTCGTGTGTTTCTAAGTGAAAGATGTGCTAGACTATAGGAATAAAGACAGCTGATGAAAAAGGCTCCTTAAAAATGAGAAAGGGGATTTCTTGCTTAGAGTTGATGGTAGCTCCTTGCCAACAACCTTCAAATACATTCAAATATGTTTTTGTAAGCTCATCCTAAATATTTTACACGCTATCCTAAATATTCTGGAAGACCACCCTAAATATTTTGGAAGCTCATCCTAAATACAATTTATATGTAAGTTTGTTGATATATAAAGTTAAGTTTTGGTTATGAACAATGCTACATAGTAGAAAACATGTTTCATTTTTCTTCACTGTTACAATGCTCTTAGCGGGGAAGACTTTCCTAAATATTTATTGTTCATATCATATATCTTCAAAGTTTCTAGAATACCTTCCTAAATATTTAGAAATGTTTCCCAAAAAAAATAGGCCATATAAGGAGGAAGAAAAAAATCAAATTTTGTGGAATACCTTCCTTAATATTTAGGCATGTTTCCTGAAACTAAAAGATATAGTCCAAGTAAAGAAGCATGGGATATGATTTTTGCAAACAACAAGTAGAAATGATGCAATAAAGATTTAAAATACAATTAAAGATGGTCTGAATTGGTTACAAACAAGTGTTGAATTGCATTAATTTTTAGTATTCTTCCTAGTGAGTAGTGAGAACGCAGATAGCATCAATATACATAGTAAGCCATAGATTCTGATTCAACACAATGCAACTTCGAAGAACCGTCATGATAGAACAATAAAGAAAGATAACACATCAATCAAATGAAACAATAAACAAGTTTAATGACAGAGAAATCATGATCAAGAAACGAACAAAGTCATGAGAAAATTCCTTGGAATACCTTCCTAAACATTATATGCCTCTCACTCAGCTTGATCACAGTGGACATGAACATTCTATGCCTCTCGCTCAGCATGATCAGAGGGTCAAATAAAATTTCTCTAACTCGCTTGAACTCTTATAGTGTGAGACTCATCTTAAGTATGGTATAACCAACATTCGAAAATGGTTTATCGCTAGTGATTGATTTGGATCATAACCAATAGGATAACTCAAGGAAGGCAGAGTCAGCTTGGTTGGAAGATGAGTGTTCATTCAATCTCTCAAAAACGATCGAATCATAAGACATTTATTGTGGTTTATGTACTCTTCACGTTAGAAATGACTATAATTCATTAGTACTTCACTGTTCACTTCACATATTGGTCTCTAAAAAATTTGAGGTGTACTCTTCTCTAATGTAGTTTTGAATTATGATTTTAGGCTTTTGTGAACCCCTTGAGAATAAGAACAAGATACGTAGGCTGCAACATGAATGTTATTTTTGGAATAAATTTGTTTGGAATGCATCATTCCATATGATTCTAAAATAATTTTACCAGTTGCGATGAAATTTTTTTAAAAGCAATTCCATATATTCCATTTTGTGGAACAAAACAGGAAAATAAAACCTTTGTAAAATCTATTCGTTTTGTTCATGATTATAAACCTTCGTGAATGTGAATGTGTGGAATGTTTTGAATTTATTATTCTATTAATAAATTTGGTTTTATTCTATTTCATCCACTATTCTATTTTTTATATTCCAAAATTAGTCATTCATTTTATTCCTAATATTTATTTTAGGATTAATTCGTAGAGACTGCAACACTCTTTTGTGAGTGGATCAAATAAAAAAATTATTTAAGTCATTATATATAGAGAGAGATGCATCACCAATGGTGCTATTGTGGACTCAACATGTAGATAGAGAAAGTGAAAGATGATGAAACCTTAGTTGTTAAGGTGATTTGCATTTCAACTATTCTACTATAATTTTGATCATGAATGAATGTAATAGATTTATTCTATTTTTTTTCATATTCCATTCCTTTTATTCCATTCTTTTTATTCCCTTCCTTTTTATCCCACTAATTCCATTATACGGTGACCAGTTACAACCTTACATTTGAATCATTTATATTTATAAAAAATTTACATTGAGCCTTAAAATTAGGGTTTTGTGTGTGCTTATATATCTCTAAATTGGGGTGTGTGTCAATAGCACAAAATGACAAATGAGCGGCCGTCACTTCCCGATGACGTCCTCCTTAACATATTAGCGCGTCTACCAAGATGCGATTATCCAATTCTCTCCCTAGTTTCTAAGCACATTCGATCCCTCGTTGTGTCCCCTGAGATATACTCAAGAAGATCTTTGTTGAGGTGCACCGAAAACTGTTTATACGTTTTAGTCAACAGCCGGATCCCTAGTGACCGTTTGTATATTCTTCACCAGAAATCCTTGGTCCACATCTCTTCCCTTTTGGATATGCCTATCTGTGAAAGCTTTGTGGGGGTGGGTTCGAGGATATATATGTTTGGTGATTACAGTGGGGACGTCTCATCGATTGCGTTTAGCATTGATTGTAGATCTCACACGGTGCAATGCCTCCCCAAAATCCCTATACCCATGAAACTTACAGTTGCTGACTTTATGGACGGTAAAATTTACCTGTTTGGACAGTGCAGCATGAAGTCAACGGTGATGGTGGTTTTCGATACAAAAACACATATGTGGGAGCCTGGATTTATAAAGACAGACATTTCGCCAGAGGCCTGGGAGATTGCTTGTACGGTGGTGATGATGGCTGATAAGATTTACATTAGGTGTAATAAGAATAGCTTTATCTATGTTCCAAAGGAAAGTAAATGGGAAAGAGATGCGATGCTGGATTCTAAGGACTGGGATGGTGGTAATCAGTGCGTTGTTGATGACGTATTGTACTACTACGATGATCATGAGGACTGTTTAAGAGAGTATGATCCACATCAGATGTGCTGGGGGTGAAAGGTTTGGAAGAGTGGTTGGCTGGGATGAGACGTCCATATTGGTCAAAAACTGTGTGTTTCGGTAGGCAACTAGCTTTGTATTTTCGGAAAGAGAAGAAGAGCCAAGTAAGAAGATCTGGTGCACATAGATTTCGCTGGAAAGAAGTCAAGAAGGTGAGATTTGGGGTAAAGTTGAGTGGTGCGATCAGGTTATAGATGCAGCAGGGCCATTTGCTTTTAGAGTATTTGTATCTGTTATGGTCTAATAATGCATAAACTCTCTTTATCTTGCTTTATCAACTGCATGAACTCTCTTTCATAAATTGTGTTTTTTTTTTTTATTTTTATTTAATTGTTATGTTATGTTTCACCCGGATGTCTAGATGAGTTTTCTTTTCTTTTCATTTACAAATCGTTTCTTGTTCTTCATTCATTGCTATCCAGGAAAAGTATGTTTAGAAAATTTGATTCGGATATTCGTTAAAATGTGTTGATGTTTGTGATAGTATCCAAAAAATGTCCAGTGCTCAAGGAAAGCTCCAGTCTCCTAGAAGTATTGTATATGATATATGTTCATATTGTGGTTTTGGTTTGGATTTTCAGTTAGGATTAGAGATAAGACAAAGTCGTTACTACCTTCTCATAATTAATTAATTAAATAAAAGGAGGTGATGCAAGAAACAAACAAGCTACTGACTTATAATCTCTTCCTTTTCTTTTGCCTCATGAAGGTAACCTTGATTATTGGATGTGCAACATACTTGGAACATAAGAGAAAACATCTTGTTGGACCTTTAATTTATTTAAGCTGCACCAAACTTGGAACATAAGAGAACACATATCTTGCATATCAGTTTTTTCCTGGTAGCATCCATCATCTCCTACCACATAACATTTATTCTTGTAGTCATAATCACCACAAACAACTGCTACTTTCTTCTCTTTTTCAAAAAAAAAGAAACTCTAAACTTCAAGCCAATGGTCCAAACGAATGAAAGGTTTCATATCGACTTTAAGGAAATTTCTCCACGACACTGCATTTGCCTCAATATTACTTGTAATACATATCACCAATTCATATAGGCTCCTTTGAAATAGCACTGCAAGCTGCTCTTCTCTTACACAAGAACATCGAATCCCATCATCCTAAAATTCATCACTACTGTCAAATGGTAGATCCATACACGGTCCAAATTTCTTTCTACTAAAATCGAAACCTAAGAATTTTCCATCAACAACAAAGTAACTATCTCCCTTCAATGACACACCTATATGCCGTGTAGGATTGCTAGGACTAATGATATCAGAACCCTCCTTGAACACGACTTAAAATTGTCGATTACATGCTTTAAATGATTATCAAAAAGCACCAAGAGTTTATGGTTCTTGCTGTTGTCATATCCAATGGCATACTGATCTGTTTTGATCATATTAGTTCTGATTTCAATCCATCTAGTTTTAGCCAAATACGGGTTCCAGACCACTAGAATTTCATCCTCACCCTCAGCTAAGCATAGCAATAAGCTGTCACATTCATTAACTATCCGTAAATGGAGAGGAAACTGTATTTTAGTTTATTAGGGACAAAGGTCTCACATCGAAAGTTGGAAGAGATTCTAAGTAATATATAAGATTGATGGGAAAATCCCCTTATCACCAATTGGTTTTAGGTTGGAAACCATCTAGCTTAATATGGTATCAGAGCCTGATCTAAACAATCCAACCCGATCCAGCCTAAAGTCGGTCCATCGATCCTTGTCCAAAATTCCGAGATTGACGCTCATATAGCCATCATCTCGAGGGGGCGATTAGTGGAAAATGTCCTACATCTGAAAATGTAAGGGTTCCTAAGTAATATATAATATATATGGGCAAATCCTCTTATCACCAATTTTTTTAGGTTGGAAGCCCATCTAACTTAATATAGCTATCTCCTTTATACATGTCAAGTCTTTGATGTTATGAATTCTGTGGAGATTGAATCTTTGTAAAGCTATCTCCTTTATACATGAGAAAATCTTTGGCTAACTGTTTCTTTGTAAAGCTCTCATATTTGGATATAGTTTTCCATCCTTTGCACGTGGATTTTACAGCTTTGAGAGATGTTATCGAGATCTTATAGAGTATCTCCTTTACCAAATACAGTGAAAGCTCAGTAATCATCGTCATTGTTTCCGTTTAGAAATTAATTAGGGTTTCTATCTCTAAGGGTTGCCCTCTCTATTTTCTTTTATACATGAATATTTACGATTAAAAACTACTTTCCTTTTCCAATTGGGTTTTCTAAAGTTTTAGAATCGGTTTAGTTATTTTTTATCGAAATATTACAAAGATAATTACACTGTTACTATTTATTTTACTTTTACATATATAATAAAAAAAGGAAATATGTTTGGTACTAAATCAGTAAAAACATTCTTTTCTGTAATAATCACTAGGATTTGACCCCCACAGTTCATTTGAGAACTCGATATGTAATTTAAATAACAGCAATATATAAAAGTATTTAAAATGAAAATGATGATAAATAAAGTGAAACTTATAATTTATAATTAATCTCTGGAATTGAATATAAATTAATATTATAGAATACATATTGTGATTTAAAGTTTAGTATAAATCACGGTAGGCTTAGTTTAGTATTTAAAATAAAAATACTAAACTATACTACTAAGTATTTAAAACCATAATTAATAAATTATAATATTAATCTATTAATTAATTTATTTATTTTAAAAATAAAAGTATGTTTAGTATTTAAAATTTAAAAAAATAAAATTTTAATAAATTATTTGAGTGTCTTAATCAATTATTTTGTTTTATAAATAAATTGTATTAAGATTAATATAAATTATATAAAAAATCTAATGTTTTATATTATTTGGACACAAATTTAATTATTATATTGTTTGAAAATATGATTATTAGTATAATGATGTTTTACATAATTACCCTTAATGGATTTTTTGTTTTTATTAATTACCATTGACATCACTATATTACTACATATGGCTAATAGTTGGGTTCAACGTAATGTTTCTGTTTAAATAAGATAGATTGTTTACAACACCAAGCTTTCGAAAAAAAAATATATTGAGAAAAATAAAACTAGAAAATAAAAAAAAAGACCAAAAGAGTTGAGAGGCAAAAATATTGGTCATTATATGCTTGTGATTTCTTCTTATAAGAGCTAATCATTGAAGAAAAAGATAGCTGGCCATTATATGCTCGTTTTTCTATTAGTAAGTTTTTCTTTACCGATAAGCATCCCATAACTATTTGCCATAAGAAGAAAATATTGGCCATTATATGCTTGTGTTTTCTTCTTATAGCTGGCTACTTTGAAAAAACGAAAAGAGTGACGGTGAAGGTGATTACGATCTAGGGTTCCCGATGAGGGTCGTTGATTCCGATCTATGGAGCGATGTGACCAGTTTAAGGTGGAGTTCGAAGAATTTTCCTCAAGATGTGGGTTTTGGGATCTTTCTAAAGGAAAGGGATGGTTTTCAAAGACGGATCTTATCGGAACTTGATTCGTTTTGGGGATTTATGGAAACACTGATGGCGAGAAGATTTCTGATTTTTTGGGGAATCATGGAGATTAGTTATCTTTGGATTAGGGAGGATTTTTGGTATAATGGTTTTCAATCAAAAGATAATCAAGGTATGATCTTTTTACGATTTGATATGGAAGCCGATTTGGCATATCTTGTGGATCGGATTTACAAGAGTAGATCCAATACTTATGGCTGCTTCTTTTACGTATGGAAACCTTGGATTGGATTGATAGCAAATTTGGTCAAAATAATGGTGACTGGAATCATTTTAAATCAAATTAGATCGTTACGACTGATTTCAGCGATGGCAAAAAGAATATTGGAATTTAAAGTTAGGATATTATGGTCTCGCAGCTTTGGGAAGTTTGTATGTATAAAGAAGGCTTGGAGTTTATGAGTCATAATATATACCTTCATATTAGCTTTTTTATTTCAAGCTAAGTTTCTATTGCGAGTTTTTTTTTTCTGGTGTTAGTTAGGATTTCTCAAAGCCAGTTGATTGGAAAGTCCGAAAGTGAGAAGGATGCAGAAGGGTCCACGAAGTGATTAAAGATTTTGGGTCCACATTTTGAAAACCCAGCCCTCATTAAAGGCTATGCAAGGACCTTGATCGGGAGGTGCATGAATCCAAGCCAACAGGATGTGAAGATCTTGATCATCATGCTTTCGAATATTTGGAAGATGGAGAACCGCGTGAGTAGAGTCGATATGGGGCTATGCAGATTCCAATTCGATTTTCAGGAGGAGAATATCGAAGAGATATTGAAGATGCAGCCTTTTCACTTGACTACTGGATGCTCTCTTTGGTGAGCTGGCAACCAGTCGTACAAAGAAACTAACCTTCAAAAATCACATTTTGGGTTCGAGTTTCTGGTATCCCACTCTAGTTCTAGGCTATTCCAACGTTTGAGAGCATTGCAAATGGGATTGGTGAAGAAGTGGATGTGGATCTCATGAATGGCAGGGTGAAGGTGAGGATTGATGGGTTTCAGAATCTCTCCTTTGAATCAATAGTGGATTTTCGAGAAGGGGAGCTCCATGGAGGATAGGAAGTGATGGTTTCTCTATGGTATGAGAAGTTATTTGGCTACTGCATGTTTTAGCTTATGTCATGATATACATAGATGCCCTTTAAAAAAAGGAGGATGTAGAGAGCAAGAAGGAGGTTCGAGATGCCACCATAGGGCGTCATGAGGATCGTAACTCGAGTTACAAAGGAGTGGTGATTAATGGGATGTGGAACTCAGAGAGAAGAGGATTGAGAAGAAGGGATATCATGGGAAAAGCAAAAAAAGATGTTTGAAGAGCACGATTCAAAATGGGTTAACAGGGGGAGAGAGATACGAGGAGGTCAACTAAAAGCATGGGCAATTATGGAAGAGTTGATGGTACATCACATCAGGATCTGGCAAGAAGATCTTCTCATGAGGATCATCTTAGACCTTCATCTCCTCATGGCATGAGGAGAGAAAGGAGTCCCACGGGTTATGTACAAGTTCTCTGGAGAGAGGAGAATTTCAAATCATAGAGCAACATGGAGCTCAGAATGGAAAGTGTTCATTGAAGACCAATGCACCCTCAAAGGAAGATCAATCAAAGGTAAACTCGGAACTTGATGCTGTAGAAGATGTTATAGACTTGATGAATAAGGTTTTAGAAAATACAAATGAGTTGTTAGATGAGGAAGTGATGGAATTAAATGAGCATGAAACCAGTGAAATTATAGATAGGATGATTACAAATGAAGATGAAGGTGATGAGTTCCAAGACCTTACAGATGAAAAAATTGAGAACGAAACAAAGGTTTTGGGTGAAACAAAGGAGAACATGCAGATGAAAAAATTGAGAAGGAAACAAAGGTTTTGGGTGAAACAGAGGAGAACATGGATGATAATGAATCAGAGTATCTTGCTAGAGGGGAGGATGACAAGAATGGGCCTACGGGGAAGTGGAGAAGAAAAATGGCGCAAGGAAGATGTTGTTCAAGCAAGGGAGTGTTGAGTGGAAACAACTAAAAACGTACAGTTCAGGCTCTAATGACACCTCGCAAACTTGCTCTGGCCAAGAATGGTTCACGACCTAAGGGTGAAGGAGCAAAGAAGCTGGAAGAGAGGGGTCTTTCAAACCCCAAAACAAGTAGCAACAACCCTTAAATTGATTGATGAATCAAGAAAAAAAACAGATGTCTCGATGGTGGTTTTTATTTGTTGGTTTATTTCATGGTTTTTTTAAAATAAGCTCTATGAGCAGTTTATGTTGCAGTCTCTATGCTCTCTCTTTGCTTTTGTTTCTTTTCAAGTTATGTATTTTGTATGAGTTCAGATTGATTTTTTTGATCATCTTAAGGAATAAATGCGTCTTTTGGGAATGGTGGCAATGGTGTCGATTTACTTTGGCAACGCATAGGAGAATTTTTGTTTTTGATATGTTTGTCTTGTTGATGTTGTGGAAGATCTATAAGGGGTATATATGGTTGAAATAGTGTTATTGTTAGCTTACAAGAGGGGTAAGAGGATCCGCTTTATGCTCAGTTTCGTATATGGTCTCATCAAACCATAGAAATGTACTATATCGATTCATATGGTATGACTTAAGACAGTCCATGCCCGGATTTGTGATGGTATTATCTCCTTGTTTCTTTCTTAGGCAAGTGATTTTTTTATCTTGGTATGATGTTGAAACAGACCAATGATCAAATGGTATGATTTTTTTCAGTCTCATTTTGTATGGTGGACCTTGTTGGTACGAATGGAGGATTAGCTATTTTTCTCAACGATGAATATCAGTTCAATAATTTATATACAAGTATTCGAATGATCGACGTTGAAGCGGAAATACTGGAGAAAAAATTATTTCTAATTTTTGTTTATGGGGATCCAGTTCCTAAACTTCGTGAGGAGGTATGGACTATCGAGAACGGATCCATGGTTCATCATTAGATATCTAAATGAGATTACGGGTAACCACGAGAAACATGGATGACAATTAAGATGCGCGAAAACTTTCAGTTTCAAGCGATGAGGAACACTATCTCTTGGCAAGGTAGAAGAGGCAAAGAGATGGTTCGATGTCGGTTGGATATGGCTTTGGAAAATGTGGACTGGCGCACCCTATTCCTATGTTCCTATACTGAAAATCTAGGAATGATAGGTTTGGATCACAGACCCATAGCAGCAACTCTAGAGAATATAAAACGTAAAAGGAGAGGAAATTTTTGGTTTTATAAATGTGGCTCGGTCAAGATGGTTTACTAGATTCAATTGGAAGATGTTGGAATGGCTCAATAGAAGGAAACCATGTGGATTTTGCAACAAAAATATGCAATTGCCGACATGGAATTGCTACATGGAGACAAAATAATCCACCTTTTGGTAAGAAAAGGATAAGTGAACTACAAAGGGCCCCTGAAGAAGTTAAAACAGATTCAAATAGAACTCAGGAGCAGATTATAGAGGTATCACGGAAATTGCAGGAAGCTTACAAAGACGAGGAGGAGTATTGGCATCAAAAGAGTCAGAATATGTGGTACAATTCAGAGGATCTAAATACCAAATTCTATCACGCTTTGGTGAAAAACCATAGAGCAAGGAACAAAATTGTAGGCTTACATGACGAAGGTGATCAATGGATAACGGGGGAAAAGGGGTGGAAAAGGTGACAGTAAATATTTCAAAGAATTTTTTCATTCCAGAGCGTTCCAACGAGACAAAGACTCTGGTGAAGTGAAAGCTTATTAAGCATTAGATAGCGACAATGAACTTTGTGGAATAAACATGTGTAACATGTTTAATTCCATTATAATGTAAAGATGTGTAAAAAGCCAATAATATCATTACTGAAAACTTTAGGTTTAGTTTAAATTCAAGTGGTATTAATATCTTACATCAAACCAAAGTTAAATTCATAGTGTACTTTTTTAAGATAAAATTTCCCAGGTTAACTCTAATTTATTGAAATATTACTAGACTAACTTTTAAAAAACGCAAATCAATAGAATAGGTACAAAAAGACATAAAAACTCAATGAACATTAAACTATTCACATTTCTGTCATTATATTAATTAAAATCCAACTTTAAAATTTATTAATTGATTTTGAAAATAACAAACTTAAACATCGTAACCTTAAAAAGACTAAATTAGACACGCAAAATTATCCCCTTTGCCTGCAATTTTCAGTGGACAAAGGACAAGAACTGATTGATTTTTGTTACTAAAATTCTAGGAAAGATCCTTAGAAGAAACAAAAGACCTCTAATGATTTCACGATGAAATTTTTTTTAGGATTGTTGAGTTTTTTCCCTTTTGTTTGTTCATCTGATTACCATCAATGGAAGTCCTTTTCTACTTTGCTCGATCATCTTCTGGAGGCTGTTTTGGGGGTTCCACTTATGTCAATCAAATTATTCCAATTTTTTGATAATGCTCTTCTTACCTGATCCTTTGTAATATTGTATGTTCTCTTTATTCTCTGTTGATATTGAAATCTGATCTAGACGTCTAGAGAACATGGAATTGTCACTAGAATCAAAAATATTTTTTTTTTAATTCAACATGATATTGAAATCTGATCTAGACGTCTAGAGAACACCTAATTCTCTCAACCCTAGATTTGTTAACGAAACTCATCACTTAAACCCGATTTGTCTTATTTCGTAATATAAAATTAGTTGAATGGGTTTATTAATCTTCTTATACATTACGCAGTTCATGCATGTTATTGTTTGGGTGTTTTTGATTTTAATTTGTAGACTATTGATTTTGGGTTTTTTTGAAAGAGGGAAGAATTGAATCCATATGTCAGTGAGAGCTTCGGTTTTTCATGTTTGTGAACAACTCCATATGTCAGTGAGAGCTTCGGTTTTTGTTGTTGTCTGATTCAAAGATTTGGTTTTGTGTGGAATCTTAGACATAGCTGGAACATGTGTTTTGAAATACAAAGTTATTAAAACTAAAAGTACATTTTAAACTCGATGAATTGTGGAACCTAAATTCACAGTCATAAAGTCATATATCTTCTTTCTTTGTTTGTGCTCTGACTACAAACTTTTTTTCTTTGATTGTAGGTATGTCTGAGGAGTTACCAAAGCGGCTATTTAAGCCGGGTGAAGACACCCAAGTACATCAGATCAATAACAACTGCAAGATGGTACGCTATCTCAAAAGATTGAACAATTGGCTGCCAAAGGAGTTGAATGAAGTGAAGAAAGATCGGGTTTTTGCTCAGATATTTAAGTTGTTCGATAATGGTTTGGGTTTCTCTGCGAGAGTGATACACAGCTTCTTGTGTAGGGAGCTGGTGATACAAAATGCATGAGCTCTGGTTTGTCTTTGCGAGGAGACCTCTCCGATTTTCATTGCTTGAGTTCTATGCAGTTACCGGGCTTCAGTGTGATACTAGTCTCTCACTTAAGGAGTTGGTTGACTGGGATGATGATGGTGGTTTATGGAGCTTAGTGATCAGGACAAGTAAGAGAATTTCTATTCTCGAGCTGTGGGAAAATCATAGGGAAGCTGTTAAGAAGTGAAGTAATGTTGATCGAATTAGGCTGGTGTATCTTTGCATCATTGTTTGTATTATTTGTGTGAGAGATGAGAAGGCAAATATCCCCATCAAATACGTCAAGTTGGTCATGGATCTTGAGAAGGTTCGAAATTACCCTTGGGGAGTTGCTTCTTTTGACCTTCTATGCGAGTCAATAGCTAAAAAACGAGACAAACTGAAGGAGAATCCTACGAGTTACGTGTTAGATGGCTTCACCTACGGTTTTCAGATTTTGGCTATGGAAGCAGTACCAAAGATTGGAAAGCTCTATGGAAGAAAACTGAAAAAAAAAATTAAGAACGGTCCTAGATGCGTAAACTGGATGGGAGCTGCAAAGATTTCTTACGAGGAGCTCAACAACTTGGAGAACATCTTCACACCCAAGGTAAATATGGTTTTTTTTAGATTACTTCATCCGTTTTGAAAGGAGTGTTAATTCAATCTTCTTCACCTTTATTGTGTAGGATGAAATCTATCCATACATCTCGTGGACAGGGAATTATGATGTAGTTGAAAGTGTTGTTTTTAGAAGAGAAGATGAGGTGGAGGATGATAGAATCAAGGTCTTCATGAGGATGATAATGAGTCACTTTGACTTCAGTTATCATAATTGGGAGTACGAAGAGACATCAGTCTTTTCTTTTGGGAATAAAGAAGGTGGGAATAAAGTACCTACGAGCGAGGGAGAAGATGGGAATGATAAAGTACATAACAATGATGGTGAAGGCGGGAGCGATGAAGCAGCTGGGAACAATGAAGCAAGTGGGAGCGATGAAGAGTTTCAAATTCCAAAAGGATCATCAAACATAGGCGTGAGAGATACAAAGGGAAAGAAGAGGCTCCCGGATCGTGGAATGGAAAAAAGGAAGCATAAGATCCTATATACTATACCACAACAGCCTTCGTTTGATGAAGATATGAAGGCTTTTGTGGCACAGTTGTTTCAGCAGAATTTTGCTGCGATGGAAGAGAGGCTAGAGAAAAAGATGGGTGAAAGATTTGAGGAATTGCAGTCTCAGCTTAAAAATTCACGTGGGGATTCAAGCGTCGAAGTTGAGCGTAGATATCAAGCTACAAATAAGCCAGCGCCTAGCAAGCCAATCGCCTAGCAACCCAACGCCTAGCAAGCCATCGCCTACCAAGCCATCGCTTATCAATCCATCCCCGAGGAGGTCCAAACGCTTGGTAAAGAACCACTAGTCTTCATCACTCTCTGAAATGTGTTTTAACTTGTTTTATTGGTTTGTAAGTATCTTGTTCAAAATCAGGCTTAACTATGTATCGGCATTATGATGTGCATTTTGTTATGTGAACTTTGTGTAAGATATTTATATAATGGATGTTATTAGTTTATAAGTTTTTTATGAATTTTCTGTGTATTTTGAATTAACAGGATGTGAATTTGAATGAAGCGGATGATATGTACGAAGCAATAGGTACGCAAGGCCTTGAAGGGCTTTCTCAAGCCTCGTACGTACCTGATTTTGATCTATCACAGACCAATAACGACAGGGATGCAAGTGATTGGTGGACTCCAATGACTACTGTCCGGAAACTACCAAAAGTTGAATCAAAGCAAGCAACTGCAGCTCCATCATCGGCAAACTGGGATAGATGGTCTAGAGGAACAATCAAGAAGCTTCAGCTTATTGACTCACCAATGGCAGATGACTGTTCTCCACAAGCGCCACTGTATTACTTCACCGAAGAATCGTGGGATAGATTCACGGAATGATCTACGAATCCAACAGCTTTGAGGATTGGTCCCTCTGTCTATAATTTGACCGTAGCTCAGAGAATATTTTGTGCTGGAAGATGGCTTGGAAACGAGGTATTATTTTGTTATACATGTTTGAATGGTTGTATCTTTGTAACATATATTTGATTGTGCATTGGTTTATTTTCCATGAGTTTATTCAGGAAATGGATGCGATGATGTATATATGGCGAGAGAAAACATCTTTGAGGCGTTAGAATATAGACCGTGTTGCTTTCATGAACGCCATGTTCTGCCTCCAGATCGAGACTGAATACCAGAAGTGTAAAGACGACAAAAGAGGCTATGTAGTACTCAATCTTCTTCTTGCTTACGGGAGAGGAGAGCTTTCATCTCATGGGCGGACTAATAAAGTCTGGGGTGTCGATGTTGACCGTCTCTACTTTCCTCTGTTTGTGCATCGTAAGTATCCATGTTTCCTCTACATGTCTCCATTATTCAAGGGTTATTTTTCAAATTTAATGATTTCCCTCGCATGTAATCATTGGGTTCCTGTATGCGTCAACATAATTGAGAAGAAAGTGGAAGTCTATGATTGCGGTCGGGGAAGCAATAGGCAATACGTAGAGAAGTTTGCTGCTATGATTCCTAGAATTGTGAAGGCCGTTGGGCACCTAAGAGAAGCTACACCTGTCATCCTATTCGATTGTAGATATGCCTATGTAGACAAGGTTGAACAAGTCTTGTGCTGATTGCGAGGCATACGCACTGAAACACTTGGAATGCATCCTTCTTGGTCTCGACCTCAGCTTAGTGGATGACGAAATAATGTCTGGTTGCCGACAGAAGATTGCTTATGATATATGGGAGGCTGCAAATGATCCCATTTTAATTCAACTTATGGCACAACATCTGCCTTCGGATTTTGATAGTTATGTTGTTTATGACCTTGAAGAAGACTGATTATATGTGTTTGGTTTGGTTTAGTTTGGTTTGGTTTTCCTTGGAATGTTGTGATAATACTCTATTTTAGTGTTTTCTATGAATTATGTGACATGACACTATTTTAGTTTGCTAGTATTATGTGGTTTCTTTTGCATGAAATATTTACTAAAATCAATCTTTACCCTAAACCACTAAACTTGATTAGAGTACATCATAAACCCCAAACCGATCTTATCAATCTTATCAATCTTTACCCTAAACCAAGAAATGAAAGATCTTATCAATCTTTACCCTAAACCACTAAACCAAGAAATGAAAGATCTTATCAAACTCTATACATAAAAAACTTTTACTCTAAACTCTTATCAATTGTGTTGAGAATGACATGTATTTGTTTGATAATTCCATTTGTATTTCCAATAGACACTAATTATGTATTTTTTTGTTTCATGTATAAACACTACTTTGGTGGATAGATGGTGAAAGTACATACCCTTACTAAACCCTAAACGAACCCCTAAATCATTTTTTCTTGATATTTAATAGATTTGCATCAGGTATAAAACACGTTTTCTACCTAGTGAAACGATGTAGCTTTGTTTTATTTTTGACCTATTCCCTATTCTTCCTCATTCTTTCACGACAGAGAGAAACCAAGGGGAGAAAACTTGGGCGATCAACTCAATAATGTCTTCGGTCGGTTCTTCTTTCGATTCAAGATATGGACACACCAAACAAAGAGGAATTTCGAGAAGATGCAATTGCGGCGAGGCAGTGGCCCTTTTCACTTCAAAAACTGTCAAAAATCCAGGAAGATTGTTCCATTGTTGTCTGATGGGATCTGAGAAGGTTAGTCTCTCTTCATAAAACCATGTCCTTGCTACAATCTAACTGTTTGTTGATGTTAATGATGAAGGACAAAACTCACTTGTTCGAATGGACTGATAAGTCAGTTGTTGAGGAAATTGAAGACTTTCAGGATCTCTTTGACATGTTGCTCGTGGAAAATTCCGAGATTCATAA
This sequence comes from Moricandia arvensis, assembly GCA_905132765.1. Classification (NCBI taxonomy): domain Eukaryota; kingdom Viridiplantae; phylum Streptophyta; class Magnoliopsida; order Brassicales; family Brassicaceae; genus Moricandia; species Moricandia arvensis. The sequence continues at coordinate 4,700 of CAJHQP010005178.1, read as the reverse complement.
ATCAATGAGAGCTTCCGAGACCATGCTGAAATGCCATAAGAGTAGACTTGAAGAGATGGAAGATGCAATTGCTCATTGTGAAGAAAAGTTCATCGAATGCATTAGAGAGTTAAGAATCATAAAAGCTTTGTTTGTGTGTTGTTTTGCTATGGTAACATATGCATGATGTTCAATTTGTTGTTCTGTTTTTCCAAATAAATGTAAGACTATGTTCTTCGGTGTTTCTTGGTGATTTGCATCGAATGTAACCAAAAAAAGTTGCAAAAATCAAACTGTCAATAGAAAGATCGATTTTTCTCAACAATGTTGTAAATCAAAAAACAAATAACAGAGAACACACACAACAAACTAGATAGGTATATCACATGTTCCTCTCTTGTTTCCCTCCATGCCACACCGGCTGCACTTGTGCTTTTTCTTCTTTGTTAATCCTTGAGAAGATCTAATCTTGTCTTCTACAGTTTCATACCTTCTCTTTACTGGTCTACCAGCACTCTTTCTTGTCTCTGGTGGTAAGATCTTCGCAAGTTTAACCTCATTCGGGACCTTCCATTCAGCCTCTGGAACTGGTATGGGATTAATGGATTCCGCATAGGCAGCTCTCCACGTTGCAGTGCTATAGACGCCATCAGTAAATCTGTGTAGTTCCATACTTGTGTCAAAAAAGAGACCGAGCAATGTTTATATGCTGCAAAATACCGGAAATATATAGGTACCAAGATAATGTTTATATACTTCCATACCTCGAGAATAAATTACAGGAATGGCATGTCTGCATGGAATTTTTCCTAAATCAAACTTCCCACATGTGCATGTTATGGATTCCAGATCAACATGACAATCATATATGTCTCCTTTAACAAGTGATCTAAAATTGTCAACCTTTTGAACCTTAAACCCTCGAGCCTTCACAATTCTCCTATCAATCTTTTTCTCCACCTTAACGGTTAAAGGATCAATATGTTTGGAGCTTAACATGCGACGCTCGTAGAACCATCGGGTCAACATTTCTCTTATACTATCTAGCAAAGGAATTACTGTAAATTGTCTAGGTGATCTCAGAAATGAATAATTCGACTCGGCAGGGTCATTGGTCCTGATGTCATACCTGGATCCAGGGAAGAGAGAACGAGCCCATTTTCTCACATCATCCTCTTGTAAATATCTTCCAAGCGCCGAAATGATATCAAGAATTTCGGTGAAACGTTTCTGAAATTCACTATACCTATATGCCTTTGAAGCCTTTTCGACCAAGGCAGTGAACCCCTTTGTTCTGAAAAATTTAACCACATTGGTCAACAAGTGGTAATGCAAATTATGTGTTTTGATCGTGGGTAGACAGTCCCAATCGCTTTAGCAATTGACGCATTTCTATCTGACACAAAACTAAGTCTTTGCTATCAGCAATAACCACATTCAACTGTCTGAAGAACCACTCCCATGATTCTTCATTCTCTGAATCAACAACTCCAAATGCAACTGGATACAAGTTGGAGTTACCATCTACAGCTGTAGCAACAAGTAGAACTCCTTTATATTTATTTTTCAGAAAAGTTCCATCAACAACAATCACCCTACGCATATTACTGTGAAATCCTCTAATTGATTGCCCAAACGACATAAATAGATACATGAATCTACCATCCTTGTTAGTTTCATAGTGAGTGTGTGTACCAGGATTAGCTTGTTTAATCATATGCAAATATTTTGGTATCTTTGCATAACTTTCGTCTGGTATACCTCTAACAGCTGCAATTGCATACTCACGAGCTTCCCAAGCGTGCCAATAAGTAATCTCGCAGCTATGCTCCAGCCTCATAAACTGAATGATGTTGTTTGCTTTGGGGCCATCATTGGCATCATCAAATCAATGTTGTATCAGCTTCCCAATTGTTCTTGCCGACGCCGTTTTTCCGAAGTTGCTTTTCTTTGAAGGAGCACATGAGGGTATACCCACACACTTATTGATCATGAAATATGTAGAACCATCAAGACATTCCGCACGCACAGTCCAGTTGCACGTTTTATCCTTACATCGTAGAGACCACCATTTTTGTTGATTTGATAACAATGAAATTGTAATTATTCTTCATCGCCCAAATTTCCATTGTTGCCTTTAGAACACCTTTACTTCGGAAAAGTTGATCTTTCTTCACGAAATTTGTGTTCCCAGCTCGGCATTCCTTTTCACTATCTCCATAGTTTTCACTCTTTAAACCATCCTCACAGGAACCATCCTCACCGACATGATTCTTCCTTTATCACAACACTCTGTTGATGGTTCTGCAAAATCTCCCCAACTTATTTCAGGAACTTCACCTTCCTCAAAATTACTTGAATCACACTGCTCCTTATTCAAATCAATATTCACTTGTTCCTTTTTATTTACACCAGTACCATTACCAGAGAAAGTGACACACAAGGTTGTAGAGGAACCCTTCTTTGTGTAGCCCACAAATTTACATACTTGTTGATCATTGCTGATACTAATGGGAGGATTCCCTCTTTGATTCACCATCTCATAACTGAACTCGACATTAACCGAATTAGGTTCGACCCCATAATCTTCACACACCATGATCTTGAGTTTCTCCAATAAAGTAGTAGTTTCTAATGTCACCATTCGACCACGTCTTTGTTTGTCTGCCAAGAAACTCCACTCGTCACTGCAACTTGACCTCCATACACCAGATTTAACATAGATTAGAACCATCTTGTGTTGGTTGATAGAAGAGATGTTTGTCGATGAAGAAGAGAGAGAGATACAAGGAACGATGGAGATAGAGATCGTGTGAAGAGAAAATCATGGGGGAGAATATACTTACAGATATTTAGGATAGATTTAGAAAAAATATTTAACGGAATTTGGAAGTTTTCATTTTTACTTTATTTGGCTAGAATATACATCATCCGTAGGTCAGAAAGCTGTAGAGAGAGTAAAACTACTTTCTGCCATAGGCTATATGGTAAAAAGCAGAATAAGGTATGACGTGTAAAAAAGAAAAAGGTATTTCACTGACTCTTGGATAGAACTTGTAAAAAATCGCAGGTAAACTAAAGACATCTAACTAAAATAATACGAGACAAAATCTAGCTAGTGTAAAATTATAGAAGAATGTATAGTTTATATTTTCTATCCAAGGTACACCTATGTATAATACTTTGTATTCGATTACTACACTACGTTGATGGCTAGAATAAGTATTCTACCCTAGCTATGACATTAAATAAAACATAGTTCCAGAATTTAAAAAAATAAATTTAAACATAAAAGTAGACATACTTTGGTTTCTAATGATTTATATATTTTTAATATTTATTGACCATATTTTACTATATTTTCCATAACACAAGGGCAAAACCTGTCCAAAATAACTAAAAGTATCAAAAGTCTTATTTGGATAAACAAACATCAAAAGTGTCTTGTTTCCAATTCTCCCTAATTTCTATGATATTTTCACATCTTCCTTTCTAGGTTAATACTTTCTTTTTTTAATTACAAAAGGCTTAATATTTGTTTTTGATCTTCCTTTTTTGCAATTTTTTTACCTTTTCATCTAAATTTGCATCCGTTGATGTGAGTAAATCGTTTCGAACCGTGATTGATTGTTAATGATTGAAAGCATGCTTACATGGTTAAATATTTGAAATCATGTTTCATGCGTCAAGAATCTTTTTCAGCTATGTCATGAGTGTCCCTCGGTTGTAGTTGCAGTGAGAAAGAAGTACAGTCAGGACAAACAACAAAGCACTTCTCTGCCTTTGTAAAAGCTAGTTTCATTATAAATAGTATGTGAAAAGAGCCTTGAGCTAGCTGTATGGCGTGGTGGCTCCAATCGTCTTTGTGTTGTCATTGGTATTAAATGGTTTGCTGAAGATTTTAGAAGAGAGGAGTAATGGCCAATCACAGAAGGTCCACTAAAGGTGTAATAGATAGGGAAGTATCAGTTTGGAATGAAGAATAAACTTCTGCAGTTAAGTTTCAAGTGTATAAAAGTTTATCATTTTTTGTTGCTTCTTTGCATATATGTGTTTGATACCTATGTTTATTTTACAGTTGCGTATGTGTTTTTTTATTGGGCAAATCTCTCAAATAGCCATTTTTTGAAGTTTTTGTCACAAAAATAGACCTTGAAAAAAAAAATGACCAAAATATTTTTTTTTTATTTTGAAAGTTTTAATATTTTTTAATTTTTAAACCTCAACTACAAATCCCCCACCCCATAACTCTAAACCCTTAGTTTAGATTAGTTAACCCAAGGGTATAAATATACATTTACATCCTTTAATAAAATCTATTTAGGTCATTTTTCTCTTTGAATGCTATTTTTGGGACAAAAACTTTTTTAGGTATATTTTAGTTTTTATCTCTTTTTTAGATTAGTTAACCCAAGGGTATAAATATACATTTACATCTTTTAATAAAGTCTATTTAGGTCATTTTTCTCTTTGAGTGCTATTTTTGGGACAAAAAATTTTTTAGGTATATTTTAGTTTTTATCTCTTTTTTTTTATTTCTCTGCTTATTTATCAATTTGTTTGACTTAATTTAATGGTTTCTTAGTTATTTATCATAGTTGTATATATAATTTTGCAGAACATGAATTGTTTTATTCTTCATTTCTTGCTAACGTTTATTTCCATTGCTAGACATGACTTCTTTTAGTGGTAGGCGACAATCAGCGACTATTCTACAAAAA